>JAUUEB010477401.1:0-11284 GCA_032362205.1 Clione limacina | reverse complement strand
TGCACCATCCTAGTCTAGACAAGCATCAAAGCCCCACTATTGTCGATGTCTTGTTGATGTCACCAAGTTATCTGTCTTTATGTGTTCACTTTTACGTATGAATTTATTAATGGTTTACTTCTTTCTAACGATAAAAAGCACGGTAACATGTTATACGATCTCGACTTACCAGTGGATTTAGCCAACTTGGCTAAGTCCACTGGACAGTGGAAATAGCCTAGTTGGCTCAATCCACTAGATAATCTGAAGTTCAATATCTACTTGTATGATTTGATAATTTCAAAATGAAATTATCGGCATAATTAGTTGACTCAATGCGTGTAGCACTCCTGTGTTGTTGCTTACTTTCAATATTCACTCCCTCTTTTCACACAGACAAATTTTAACCTTTGTGAATAAATAAGGAATACAGCCCGCTTGTCTTTAGATATGATTATTATCATTCGGTAAACCTCGTGGTTTTCTTGTGTTGATCAGAACTCGTGAGGCAATACAAATCATATCAAAAGAAAACAGGGATGTATTCTTTTTATTTCACACCCGAAATACTATTATGATTTCCAAAAATAACCAAAACCCTACGTTATCAAAACAATAAGCAAACTGACAAACACAAAACTTCGACCATAATGTTTACCATGAACAACGGGTGAACAGTGAACACCGCGCGGACGTTGTAAGCTCTCGTCGTCCCCACAGCGACGACTCGCAACTAATGTGCATAGTTAATATACCTGTAAAATACGATAATCAATGTACACTTCTTTTTCTTCTTTGTGTCACTAGTTGATATGAAATAAAGCTCACCATGTTTTTCATTGGTTTGCAGTTCAAGCTATGTTTTTACGTTGTGTGTGTTATTTGATGTAACTTTTGAACAGTTTAATTCTGATGACTTATCTGTTTGAATATTGTGAAATATTTTCTTTTAATTTGTGGTTTGTTCATAATTTCATTTCAGCACGATACTTCAAAATAAAAAAGACCAATTCCAAGGACGTTAAACAAATGGCTTTGAAAGTTTTAAAATTTCATGAGCAGAAGGAACCCTTTTTCTTTGAGATGTCCGATATCAAGAATAAGTACTATGCTCGGGATATCGGGATTCCACCCCCGTCGTTACGACGTTGGAAATCGTTGAATAATGTGTTAGAAGATGTATTGCATTATCTCTCTTTAACCGAAATTTCACTTCTCTTATACTCTTATTATATCTCTTAATATATATACTCTCAACTTTCTCACGCTCTCCTTTAAGCATGTTAGGCATCCAAAACAGATCTAACGTAGGTTGCTTCTTCCTGGAGAGAAAAAAGCCTGTCCCCCCCCCCCCTTACTGAATACCTTGCCATCCCAATTACCCCTGCAGACATCTTTTTTGATGACGCTAGTGCTTTCAAGTGTTTTTATGAACCTTCCAAAATCATTAATTTCGTTAACAGGACACATAAACAAACACGCTTCGAAATTTCGTATTGTATCTAAGAGGCGTGTACTGTATTTGTAGTTATAGTTATATTGGTATATATATTATCTCTCTGCTCGACGGTTTGAAACACTGTTAATGAATACCCCCATCCATACCCGCTCACCCATTACCCGATAATTGAATGTTTGACTGTGCTGGATTTTAAGCGTTATAGTGTGTGACAGTGTGTGAACGATAACATGAATATTCCGTTTTAACGTGTACCAAATTGTGCTATTACATGTTTTCTAAAATAATTCATTTTGATCTATTTAAATCTGCGTCGAACGACTTTGCTGTAAAACAGTAACAATGGTTGCGCACTCCGGTTTAATTTTTTGAGTAATGGTTGGGTAAAGAATTGTTTTTGTCTCAACTAATTTGTATACCAAAACATATATATCTTCTGAGACAAATAAAAAATATCAGATGTGCAAAGTTTGAGATTAATCCATTCAGTTGTTAAAGATATATTCACGAAAATGTTGCGCCATTATTTTTGGGATGGACTATAGATTATCAGATTCACCATCATAGGGAACAACTCGTACATGCAGTTTCTGGATAAGATTAGCAGATTCGCCATCTTAGGCAACAACTCTTACGTGTAATGTCTTGATTAGATTACCAGATTCGCCATCTTAGGCAACAACTCTTACATGTTATGTCTTGATAAGATATCAGATTTAATCAACTCAGAGTTTTAATTGTGACTGTCGACAAAATGCCGTCAATGAATCGACAAAACACACACAAGAAATTGATATAACTTTAACTGATGTTTTCTATGATTTTCTATAATTTGATCGCATAGTAAAAATAGAAAATCGTTCTCCATCCAAAAAAGAAGCAAATTAAAACTTGAAAAAATAGTACTCGCATAGAGTAGAACCACGACCATCAGTGTAAAGTGACAACAACTCAAGGACCAAAACTCTGTAAAAACATGAAGGTCCCTAAAAGAACATAGTTGCAAAATATCAGTGTCCTTCTACCAGCGATGCGTCCAATGCGTAAAGAGCGTACATGAAAATCATAAAAGGAACGTTACTATGTCAAAAATGTGTTTTACAAATTTAGATTTAGCCTTTAGTGAACCACGAAATTAGCCTCTATGAAAGATTTCAGATTTCTATCTTTGACGATGGAACCACAGGGTGTTTGCAAATATTAACAAAGACATATTCAATAATACTCAATGAAGCCATTACATCAAAAATGATCATTCACAAAATTGAGGAATATTTGTTTAGATAGTCCCTAGAAGAGCCCTCTTGCAAGATTTCAGATTTCTATTTTTGCCGATGTAACCACAGCATGTTTGCAAATATTAACTAAAACATACAGCAAAATACTCAATAAAGACCATAACTCATTTATTTTTTCATTAATATTTCTGAATTTGAATAGCAAACATTTTATACCCGTATTACATAATCCAAAAACGAAAACGTTACGAGCAAAATTACTCAAGTTATCGCGTTAACACACACGCAGACGAAGAAAAAATATCACTACACAATATAATTGTGGTCGTCGAATAATGAACGCCAACACGAAACGAGCCCCGTAGGCTTTTTTATAACTTTCTCATTTCGTCCACACGTAATCTTTCTGCTGTAACAACTTCGTTTTGGGGCAGTCTTTCGATTTTAGACTTAAGACTATTTAAATCAGTTCAAAGGGAAAACATTGCCAGCAAATCCAGTGAAGGGTTTATATAAAAAACGCCTCTGTCTATGTTTATACTGTCTGCCTAATTTAAATTGGATCAAGCCATGCGTCTTAGATGATTATTTTACAAATGTTACAAGAATTTTAGTATTTTTTTTATGCCAGGGGCAAAAGAACACACTTTGAATTTTCAATACCACTAATCTTGGCCTGTTTCCTCCAATGTGTCGTATTATTACAATCAATCATCCAGATTTATTTCTATCGTAGGAAATTATTTATTCGGAAATTTGAGTGGGACGAGAATTAGGCGTAACTTTTTAGTAACACTACGCAAACTAAATAAACTCAATTTGTTTACAATGTTTTCGATTACTTCTTCCCAAATGATAGGATTTATAAGCATGGAAAGATTTCATTTTCTTCAATATTTACGAGTGTAGATTCTTTTGTATGCTTCATAACTGTGTCCGCTCTCACTTGTATTAAGCCGTAACTACTCTACCATCTCCTCGTTTGAACGACGGGTTTACCTACACTTTATCAATCATATTTTGACTTTAAAATATACGACAACTTTATTGAATCTTGTTGTATTTTTCGATTTGAATTTAGGTTTTTCTTTTTTTATGAAAAGACGCCTAACTACGCTACTTTCTCTTCGTTTGAAAGATATAGTAACAAACACTTATCAATACCATTGTGACTAACTGCAGGAAAATGATTTGTCGGCTTGAATGTTTTTCGACCAGTATTGATCGATATTCTAGAAAATGTAAGCATTTGTGTGAAGGCCTGGGATTGATTCTACATTTCAAGACAAACAAAGGCTAATCATGGCTGAAATCTGTGTACATAGTATCAATGTATCACGTGACTGAAGACGTGACCGTCTGCTTCCGGGGACAAGAAACAAGGGAGATAACTACCATGAAATCATCGAACAAGAATTTCCACTTGTTTGTCAACAAATTACAACACTGGAACTAGGAAAAGAGACAAAATAAATAGCTTATAAAATTGACACAAAATATGATTTATTAATCCATATTTCCTTTTCGTTACTGAAACCATAGTGTGTCTTATAAAAGCCTTACAAATCAAAACTTAAATGATATAAAGATAGCGTTGATTCTGGAAATATTTGGGATTAAATTGCTTTGGTTGAAATGTGAAAAATGTATTTCGAGCTTAGACTCGATTCCATAAACATGAAAGAACAAATTTCCAACAAAATTGACAAATCAGATATTTTACAAGTTCGTATGCAGTATATTTTTTATCATGATTGAAAACTGAGGTGATACAACTGATCTAAAATGTAACATATATCTTTAGGGTTTGATTGTTTTTTATCTAGAAAATACGAATAAAAACGTTTTCAACTTAACTAACAAAATTTAGAACCGTGTGCGTATATTTTTTAAGTCTTTTTTTCTACATTTGTACAGATTATTAAACTTTTAAAAGCAAGGTTTCTTTTTAACAAATGTTTTTTTCTTTTTTTAAACAGCAACTTCCTTTTTTTAAATTTTTCGTACTTATTGATATCATGATTATGCCTTAGACACTCGTCGATCTATGTCAATCTATAATCCCTACACAAATCACACACCATCCCCCTGTTTCCAAAAATAGTAACCGGAGCCAAATTCATGAATCAAATCTTGAACATAAAAGTGGCAATATCTTAGACGCAATGCCTTGATTAGATTACTTAATTCACCATCTTAGGGGAAAATCTTACATGCAATGTTCTGATTAGATTATCAGATTCAATCAACCCAGAGTTGTGACTGTCGACAAACTGTCGACAATGAATCAACAAAACATACTCAAACCAAGTGAGATATTTACTTAAACTGATGTTTTCTATAATATATAATTATATTATAATTGCGTTCTAGACGTAGGTAGGTAGGTTCGTTGGTCTAGGGGTTAGTTGAGAATTGCATACTAATCAGCGAAAAGCATGACTTTAAAAAAAAACATATTAATTTTAAAAAGTCTATAAATACCTAAGTAACTGACCTTTGGGGATCTCTGCAGTTTTCATTTGTGCTGCTAATTTTTAAAACGATATTTGCTTATCTTTTTTTTACTTAAAAAACTACATGACCCCATGGAAAAGGATGTTTAATACAGCGCTTTTTTATGCGCACCAGATCTATAATGAATGAACATTTTCACCGGAAGGTATTATTTCTGAAACACCGACATTTAGAACATTAGAGGAAGTACCAGGTATTTAACACTTTTAAACTAATATTTTTTGGAGAAATTTTGAGTTTTTCACTGCCACATTTGAATAGTTGTGATGATAAAATTGCAATGAGAAGGAGCGTAACGACATAATCGACGAAGGGTGGAAAGCGCCTGTGTTTTGAAAGGGGTTTCCTTCAAGAGGAGATTATTTGCATGAAGACTTTGCAGGAGTGCATTTAAAACCTTAGGGAATGATTGGTCTTCCGAAACCTACTTCTTCTTTTTTCTTCTTCTGCTGAGCTAATTCTTAGAGGTAGTACCAGGTGTTTACAACTTTTAAACAAACAATATTTTTTTTAGAACATTTGAGTTTTTCACTGCCACTTTTGAATATTTGTGATGATAAAATTGCAATAAGAGGGAGTATAACTACCAAATCAACGAATTGAGGGACCGTTTAGCTACCCGAAATTCTAGTTTTCTTTAATGTGATTGCATACCACAATTCATCTTCAGTAAAAATAGAAAATGGTTCTCTATCCAAAAAAGAAACAAAATAAAACTCACGGTCCATAACTCTTTAAATATTTTCAAAAAATTAGAAATTTGTTCTTAGAAGTTTCCTAAATCCTGAAACGGAAGTCACTCTGTCATATTTTTTTAAACTGAGATGATAGCTTTTAGTGAACAACGAAATAAGCCTGTGTACAAGATTTCAGGTTACTATCTTTGACGATGTGACCAAAAACAACAAAACATATAGCATAAGACTCAAAGAACCATAACTCTGTCAACAATTAATTATTAAAAAAATTAAGAAAACATATTTTTAGATAGTAATAAGAAGAGCCTCTGTGAAAGGTTTCAGATTTTTATCTTTGACGATGCGACTACAGCGTGTTCTTAAAAATTAACAAAGACATACAACAGAATACTCTATAAGGGCTATAACTCACTCAATTCTTCATAAATATTTCAGAATTTGAATAGCAAACATTGAATATCCGTTTTGTATCATGCAAAAATGAAAGAGTTGCGAGCAAAATTACTCAAGTTATCCCGTAAACAGACAAACACACACGCAGATAAGAAGAAAATATACCACTACACAATATAAATGTGATCATGGAATAATGAAACCCCAAACGGAAAACAACTGGTAGGCTTTGTTATAACTTTCTCATTTCATTCACAAATAATCTTTCTGCTGTAACGACTTCTTTTTGGGCAGTCTATCGATTTAAGATTCAGGCCTATTTATATCAGTTTAAGCATTATAGGGAAAACATTGCCAGCAAAAGCATTGGAGGGTTTATGTAAAAAAAAACGCCTCTGTCTATTTCTATACTGTCTGCCTAATTTAAATTGGGTTCAGTCATGCGTCTAAAATGGTTATTTTACAAATCTCAAAAGACATTCAGTCTTATTTGAAAGCTAAAGTCGAAAAGAAGAAACTTTGAAATTTCAATACCACTAAGCTTGGCCTGTTTCCTCCCAATGATCGTATTATTACGACGAATCATCCAGATTTATTTGTTGAGTCTGATTATTTCTATCGTAGGAAAATATTTATCCGGTAAATTGAGCTGGATGAAGAATAAGTGCAACATTTCAATAACACAACGCAAACAAAAAAGCTCCATTTGATTATAATGCTTAAACGCATTACTTCTTCCCAAAGAAATAAAGTATTTTATGATAGGGTTTGTAAGTATGGAATGATTTCATTTTACGAGTTAAGTTAAGTTAAGTTGCTTTGTTTAATGCTGTATTATTGTGTTTTCTCTCACTACAGTAGATAATTTTGATCATGAACTTCATGTTTGTTTCTTTTTTGAAGATGAAAGGAACTTAATTATGCTAGCGTTGGCTTTATAGCAAGATATTAGTATGGGTACATTATCAGGAACGTTTGAATATACCCAACCACTTGATGGAATCTTGTTGTATTTTCCGTCTTGTATTTAGGTTTTTTCTACACGAAAAGACGCCTAACTAGTCTACTTTCTCTACGTTTTAAAGATATAGTTACGAACACTTATCAATAATGTTTTGACTACCTGCAGAAAACTGATTTGTCGCTTTTGAATGTTTTGCGAGCAGTATTGATCGGTATTGAAGAAATGTCAGCTTTTGTGTGAAGTTCTTGGATACTACAATTCCTATCAAGACAAATCATGCCCGACATCTGTGTACACAGTATCAATACAACACGTGACTAGGACGTGACCAGAGATCCGCCTTCAGGGACCGGGAACAAGAGAGATAACTACCATGAAAACATCGGACGAGAATTCTCACATGTTTGTCGACAAACAACACTGGGAATAGGAAAAAGAGACAGAAACTGATAGAAATGACGAATTATTTTTCCATAATTCTTATTTTTTTTTACTGAAACCAGGAGCGTAGTATGAATAATAAAAGCTTTATTAATCAAAATTAAAACTAAAATGATATATAATAGATAGCGATGATTCTGGAACTCTTTGGGTATTTAATTGCTTGGGCCGAAATGTGATAAACATCTTACGAGCTTAGAGAAGATTCCATAAAAAAAGAAAGAAGAAAGTTCCAACAAAATTGCTTTCTTCAAACAAATCAGACATTTTACGAGCTCTTTGGTCACCTGTAGTACAATGTTGTACATGCTTGAAAACTGAGCGAGGTGAAAGGAATATACGGGGAACAACTCTGTTATTTATTACATTGTTATCGTTTTCAACTTTCAGGACGTTCGAAATAAGTATCATTGGTACCATTTAGGTATAGTTTATGAGAAAGATTCGTCAGAATACCCGATCTTGTCTTACAGCTTGTTAGGTGCAGAGTTAATCGACTGTTACATCTTAAATGTCCGTTGGCATCATCCTACCCAACCCAATTCAAACTGCTAAAATAATATATTGTGTTTTATTTCTCAATACTCACTACATGCCCCTTGGACGAATAATTGCCTGATTTCATTACATAGATATAGCGCAAACTTACCAATTACACCACATTTGTTATACGATTATCTCAATAAAACACAGAATTAAAGATACTTGAACATAATTGCAGTTTTGTGTCAATTTTTCGAGTCGTCGTTAACGTGATTTATTCTCGGCTTGGTTACTTGACATTTATTCAGATATGTAACGAACAATCGATGCAACTCTTAACGCTGCACATCATACTAAGTAGAAAAGCTTTTACATGTTATATGTATATATATATAGTTTTATTTGTTGATTTAAAGACAAAATTACCGAACCAAAATAGTCATCTTCTCTGTTTATTTTACACAAAAAATTCAGTTCATAAATATTTGTATTTAATTTATATCATTTATTTTGAAACTCTCTCAGATTATCTTCTCTTTAATGTGAACACATGAACAATTATTCAGGTCTAAGAAATACTCCCATATAATTAAATATTTTGTTCATTATATTTTCACCCTCTTTTACTTCTTAGTAACTTTTTTTATCTCATTCAAATTCTTTGAAAGCTTTCACTTGGCTGTGGACTAGTCAACTTCCTTATTTAGTTAAGACCAATGTTTCTTAATTTAAAAATAAATAAAAAATAACGAAAATAATAATGATGATAATATTTCTGTCAAACAGCGTCCGCCGTAGAGATGACAAAAAATGTAAGATATTCAGCCAGCGGAAATTCAACGCGTGTCCTTGTCTGTGAGTTCAAACATCTTATATATCCGTCATATGATCATCAATTTCCGCCTCAGCATACTTGTACGGTGATGTACTTGGCTTCATAAATCTATCATTTTCTTTTAAAAAATACTTTTGATTTGAAGTTGTCATCGTCTGACTGGCTTCCTTTGAGGAGAAAATCAGTGAAATTTCATTTCATTGACTTTTTCATGAAATATTCTGAGACATCAATAAATCAAATTGATTGACATATTCTGCAACGTCAATGAATAAAGTCACATCGTCGATTTCATTGGCATATTTAAGACGTCAATCTGTTATATTGCATCGACTTTGAACAAACATCGTGACAAGCGAATATAATCAATACACTGTGATGAACTTTGTTTGTAGGTCACCTATCTATAAACTTTTCATACTCTCTTCTCCAAATTACCTCAATAATTGTGTCAAGAGTAATAATCTACACCATCAATATTGCGTTAGGTTCTCTTTTAAAAATTGTGTTTACTAAATGTGCTACATTTTCTATCCAAAAGATGACATATTTCAACCTTGAAGACGAGGTCTGTTATTGCTATGGCTGCCAGAGTACTAGTCAGTGTTAAATATATATTGGTCTCAGGTATATTTGCAACAGCAACAAACCCAATGAAGTCATACACTTGAGAGAAATAAACTGATACTATTTGATAAGATTGGTGACATATTTCTTGTGTCATGTGATCACTGCACTGCACCAAATAAACTTACTTCATATCAGTAGTCACAGGAAATAATAGAATCATTGTGATCGATTGTTGAATGACTGCCTTGACAATGGGACACAACTCAAGCCTGTTAATGGTACACAGTTATGTCCCTTACTTCCCCCTGACATCCTGTACCACTGTCGTTAAATATGGTAATGAGAACATCACTCACGCACATCTACAATCTGTCTTGAATTGTTCTGCTCGCACCTATTTTTTAATCAGAAACCTAGCCTTAGAAGAATATACAATATTGCTGATTTGATTAAACTTCCCTCTGAACAAGACTGCGATGAGAAAAACAGTTTATAAACTTGAACAGAAAATAAGGCTGGATTGAGATTGATTACATTTTTGCTCTTATTTGTTATAACTTTTCATTGATTTGGGCCTACCTAGCTTGCTGTTTGAAATGTATTATAAAAAAAATGTCACTTTTCGCTCTTGAAAATAAAATATCCCTTGCAATGCTATGATTATCAAAAAATATAGAAAAATACATCCGTTATAAAACTTATATGCCTATACACGTCCCGTTATTGCGTTATCAATGTTAGGCCCCTAAATAGTTGTTTAGTTAGAGTTACATGCACAAATAATGGTAGGTAGGTCGGACAATTTTTTTTCTTTAACTCAAGAAGGGTGTTAAAATAGCCAAAATCGGTAAAAGATCGAGTTTTCCGGTAAAATAGCCAAAAATTGGTAAAAATATCGTGTTCTCCCGAGTTTTATTTTGTTGAGAATGTTACAAAAAAATTAGGGTCGGGGCATTTTTTAGGGTTGGTCGGTAACCCTAACCACATTTTTTTTTTCTTTTGGCCTTATGACAGTTCACACATTCTTCTTTGCTGCAGGTAAGTATTAGTATAAGTTTATGAGAATAATCATATATCAGTCTTTGGACGCCGGATCAGTTAATAATCTGATTGCTTGAGAAGTCTTTGGTTTTGTGATTTGATCAGTGGCGGCCATTTAAGAGGTGCAGGGGGAACAACGCTCTCCCAATCGAAACCAGTGGAAAAAAATTGCATATTAAAAAAACAATAGAGAAAAATATCCTTTGAAAGAAACTTCCTCCTTAACATGTGGACTTATTTCCTTAAATTAAGTTATGATTAACAAATGAGTATTTGACTAGTTAACCAACACCCGCAACGATCCGCCACTGGCCTAGGTATGCAGCTATTTGTTTACAAGTTTATGGGGATCGTAAATGTTTCTGAACCAACATTCTTTTATTCACAAGCACTAATTATATCGGGCATTCGGTGGCTCGTCTTCCAGGTTTTTATAGGCCAAGAAAGAGTAAGAACTGAACACGCATCCCACAATGTCATGCGTCGAGGAACATAATATATTTAACTCTACGATGTCATTTGACAAATACAGACCCATGAATGGTCGCTGTATTTCTACAGCATCTTCCCACGTGACTCAAAATCGGTGGTTGATTTTACAATTTTAATAATATTGCATGTACATCATCTTTTTTCAGTTTAGAAGTTTGCTACAATTATGACTAA
>JAUUEB010477390.1:0-11285 GCA_032362205.1 Clione limacina | reverse complement strand
AGAGAGAGAGAGAGAGAGAGAGAGAGAGAGAAAGAGAGAAAGAGAGAGAGAAAAAGAGAGAGAGAGAGAGAATGAGAGAGAGAGAGAGAGAGAGAGAGAGAGAGAGAGAGAGATATGAGAGAGATGAGAGAGAGAGATATATATAGAGACAGAGACAGAGACAGAGACACAGAGAGACAGAGACAGAGACAGAGAGACGGAGAGAGAGAGAGAGAGAGAGAGAGAGAGAGACAGAGACTGAGAAATATACAGAGACAGAAGCAGACATAGACAGACATAGACAGCCAGAGATAGACAGAGAAAGAGTGAGAGACAGAGAAAGAGTGAGAGACAGAGAAGCAGACAGGCAGGCAGACAGGCGACAAATTGAAAGACATAGAAGCAGACAGGCAGACAGACAGGCGACAAATTGAAAGAATGAAAGGTCGCGGAAAATGAAATTACTGAAAGGAATTGGTAGGGTTTATCTTCAACCCCAGGAATCGAACGGACTTGGATTTTGATAATCCTTAGGGGATCCCCCTCCCCTAAATACGCGCCTGCATTTTTTACCGGTCATGTGATGCAGAATTCCTCTTATCCTCATCAACGGGAGGTTTCTGTGCTTTAGTTCTGCCGGTGCAATTCTCTTGACGCTGTCCTTGACACCAGCTTTAGTTGTTATCCAGCTATTGTCATCTGCAGGCGCGTAAACAGGATTTTGAAAAAATAGGGTGGGACAACCTCGGCTTGTGTCAAATCAATGGCTGCGATACGGCGGAAATGTTGAAAATTAGTTATAAATGGTGCTCATTTAAAGTATTTTGGATACAAATAGGGGTGGAGGTATTCCCCATGCTCCCTGACTACGCGCCTGCTCATCTGCGTACTGTTGCATTATTGTTGCAGTCAATTTAAGCTTTCGAGATGACAAAATTGCACGCTTAATTCTTTGTGGTCTAATTAATCACTAAAAAACCCCAAGGAATTCCTTCACAAGAAATGTGTTTTAACGGTCATTTTTAAGATGGCGGCCAAAACAGATAGTAAAAACGACTAGTAACAAATATTATCTTTTACCAGTGATACCTTACATAAATTTAAGACCTTACAAAGAACAACAAAAATGTATAATACCATCAATTACTGTCATGTAAAATTTCAGTGAGAAAGAAACGTTTTTAACGGGTTATTACCCCTGAAAATCCCAAATTCTATGTATCAGGTGTCTAATAAAAGACAATATAAATATCTTCTCAAAACTCCCTTCTTCACAACTCTTTCTCCAGACTCCATTGTATAGACTTACTTTTTCAGACTCATTTCTCAAGACTCCTTTCCCCAGACTTCCTTCTCCCGACTCTCTTATCCAGGCTCCTTTCTCCAAACTCCCTTCTCCACGCTCCCTGCTCCACACTTCCTTCTCCAGATTCCGTTCTCCACACTCCTTTCTCCACAAACCTTTCTCCGGACTCCCATTTCTGACTCAAAACAAAACTAGATTTTCCTTCATGGTACTGATCGAAAGACTAGCTTCCAAACTTTCAATCAAACTTGACTTTAGGTCTGAAGTACGGTATCAATATTGACTGAAATAAATTAGAAAGTACGATACCTACACTCGTGTTAGACAAAACCGGATGAAGATCAAAGTTTGAACAGCCATTAAAAAAACCTCTGGTACAAAAACCCCCACTTAAAACTGTCAGTTTTTTATGATATAGATTCTAATCAATTCCATTTCACAATTCCTTAGCATAGCGTTCCGGTCACTTGAGATTTGAGGTACATTCGATGTTGACCGAAAGAATTATCGGTTTCTTGAGACCCTTGTCTATGTAAAAGGTGCAGACTGAGTTGTATACACTGGCATTCTATCACGTCTCATGTCATTCATGTTCCCTGTCGTAGTGAAGTCTAAGCTGTGAACACTGTTATAGTACAGTGTTAGCTTTGTTCCATGTTATTGCAGTATTTTTATTCATGAACTGTAAGTCTGTCTCTATTGGTGATCTACTTGTAATGTGGAGTATTGAAACGATGACGTTTTACAATCGATAATCAATCAATACCATTGCACGATAAAACATTTGTAGATTATGTTTATTCCGTTTAGAGGTCTTGAAAAAGGCTTGTGACTATGCGCTGTACGTAATACCGATATATAATGTTAGTCGAGTTTCATTTTTAAGGTAAAATTGAATGTCAAAGTCTTTAAGCTATTTGATTATTGTGATTAATCTTAAAATTATGATACAGAAAAAAATGAGCCTTTCATATTAGTTGATGGAAGCAGAACTTGATCTGATCGCATGGGCGTCGCGAGGGGGCAAAGGGGGCACTTGCCATCCCCCCGCTGGATTTTTGAAAAGTTTTTGGTTCTTCTCCAGGATCCTTTAAAATGCACCATATTGCAACATGTTTTTCAAAAATTTTGGGGCCAAGCTCCGATTTTACCATAATTTTACTTTATTACCATTATAAATATATTTATTAAGCCTTCTATTATAGATAAATCCTGCCGAAAAATGGTTTTCCGTACATTCACTTTTTTACTCTATTTTCCTGGTAACTAAAAATATAAATTCCAAAGACCAACATAACGCATACTTTTTCCAGTACTAAAGAATACTAATCAAAATTTGCATTTTTTACTGTTTACTTACATAATAAAGCATTTTTAAGTCACACTGACTATTACTGTTGTCAAATGTGGAAGGAATGTGGCAAATCTCTTGGTGAGTTCATGTTTAAAGGTCAACTTGTTATTAAAAAAGAATGTCATAGTTAATGTCACTCGTGAGTTATGAATATACTTCACATTGATTAAATTACATTTTAACAAAAAAATGTGGAGACACTTTTACTCAATTCTTCTCTACTGTTTTTAAAACATCAGCTGTATACTGAATGTTATATTTACTGATTAATCTGTATGTAATGATACTCATCATTTTGTCATTTTTAATAATTATCTTTTTAAAAGAAGGATTTATACCATAAAGATTTGTATTAACATCATATCTATGTTATACTTTAAATAAATAAAGATAAATTCCTTGCTATAAATGTCCTTTTTAAACTCCTGGTATTGTTTCATAATTTGACACCATACCAGGTGTAAAGCCTAGGGGATTGGTGGATGCTGCCCCCATCGCTTTAAATGCGCAATGTATCTATATTTAAAATGTTTGCCTCATTTCGGTTCGATTCACCCTGATTCGATCGGCTCATACCATCATCTCCCCATCGAAAATGTTTGGCTCCAATTCTGCACCATACTTCTTTTGCTCGTGAATCTCATATTAGTAAAAGGTTCTTAACTATTTGTTTCAGCTATTTTAAAAATATCTCCAATATTATTTTTTAATATTCATGAGCATATAAACGTTCTTTGTCTGATATTTTAATACTATTGTGGATTATTGCTTACATATTTGTTCCAAGAAAGTACCAGGATGTTTAGTAGAAGTAGTTGATCCTAAAACTTAAAAAACCCAAGATATTTTCAACAATTAAATTATACAGTTGAGTCTTCCACATGGCTCTAAATGCACTAATTTGCTTGATATTTTTTTCAAAATCTCCCCTCTTACATGGCTCGGGTGCACGGATTGGAGCCCACATTGATCGATCTTTTTAAAAAATGTTGCCACCCTGGAAAAAATCCTGTTTACGCCCATGACGAGTAGCGTCACAAACTCTACACCAATTCTTGGTGTCGAGAATAATTAATGTTAATAACCCCCGATTGGTAGGGCCTTTATTCAAACCCTATACATCCAACAGGAAAATATGAGGAAAGTAAATACAATACTATTTATGGCAAAAGTGTCCGTTCACAAATTAATATACTATTCTTATAACAAAGCCGTCCTCAATTATTTATATTTTGACATTAACACAAACAAATGTTTTTCGAGGTCATTGGTAGCGGCCTTTACAACGATCAAAACAAGTAACGAGGTTGTCAAACTGAGTTACTAATTTGATTTTTGTTAAATCCGCTACCAATAGATCTTGAGATCAGGATTGGTCTAGCAAAGAAAACCTTTCTACAGGTGGTCAAAGTTTTTTTTTACTAACCACAAATTAATCTAACATAGCGCCTCAGACTACTCAATTTCTACGTCCACACAGTGTTGTAATATGGATTCAAAAATGAATTTTGATGAAGACTCTGAAACAAAAGATAGAACAACGCAAAATAAGGCTGCTGAAACGACTAGGTTGAATCAGTGGAAACAAACAATGACAAATGTCAATGTTTATCGTCTCATGCAAAAAGTACGTAAGATCATAAAAAGGCAATTAGAGACATTTAAAGTTTGTTTGTCATCAAAAAGACACGTCAGTCTATTGAAAGAGGCAATCGAAGAAAAGTAGAAGGTAGAAGACCCAGAGGCAGACACAGGACTCAGTGAATATATAATATACGAGAATGGCCCGGACAAACCCTAGCAGCATGCACAGTGATGACAAAACACAGAGATCTGTGGCGATCCATGTCCCGTCAACCCCCTGGAAGGGGAAACACGCTAAAGTAAGTAAGCGAGCATTCTTATTGTATTCATACGCCGAATTCATTTTCAATTTATGTTGCACCTTGCCGATTTATAAAAAACGTTGTTAAATCAATCGGACAATATTAGCTGTATACTTATAATACTGTGAATAACAAATCTTTTCGACCAGTACACACGTCTAAAAGTAGTACATGGAACACACACACATAGTTCAAACATCAATACATAGTAGGAGAACGTCAATAAATTTATGCTAAAACATCCGACTGCTTCCATTATGTTACGCTCAGAGGTTTACATACAATATGTTTTGAATGCTTACTTCACCAATTCCTTTCTTCCATATAGTATATTGAACTTTAGCGGTGCTTAGTGTAATCATTATAGATAATTTTTAATACAGCTTTATTGCTGCTTTGCATATATGTGTTCATAGATGAATTAAACAACGTAGCATAAGTATAACTCATACAATCAGTTAATTAATTATCTCACTTCCTGCCGACCATGGTGATAATAGGTGCAATAATAAACATTTGTATGCATTCTTAACAATGTTGGGTTTTCTTATGAACAAATACGTTAAGATAATTAGATTGTTAAGGTTACGAACGAATTTAACGTTGTGATAAGACCGTTTCACGGTGCTGTACTTGACTAGTGACTTCTCTTTTGGACATGATCTTTAGTTCAGACATGTTGACACGGAACATACTGTTATGTTCTTTTGTGTACTGGTGAACCCCATGCATCAACATACAACTGGAAATGGCGTCTCTGTGATGCTGTCGATTAGCTACTGTGTACTATAGCTAATATCTTTAGATATGTAGAGAAAACAGTGGTACGTCTCTTGTAAAAAGATCGATATTTTTATTCATTTCATGTGATTACGTTGTTGCGTATAACGAAGAGAGGTATGTTATTGATCGTCAACTACCTTCTCACCGACCTATTTACTTTTGCCAGATATTCTATGGTGCACATTTTCGACAACTGTATTGTTGAAAACAATAATCAACCTCAAGAAAAGAAAACAAATGTAGTATAAATGTCTTGAAAACCAAGATGCATGGGAGCAAACTGTTTGAATTATTCAATCAAATGTGATTTATGATAGGTTCCCCTGAAATGTTGACACTTGTTTGAGTAATTTGGATCATAGACCGTTTAAGTGTACTTTGTTTCATAAACATATAACACTTGGTTCCTAGGAAACAGGTAACATAATTAAGGTACAGAAGACCTGTTAATATGTGTTCTAAACACGAATCAACTGAACATCAAACGAACAAATTTGTTTGACTTTTGCAGACAGCTATGCTGATCCCTGAAAAATGTGCCAGTTCATTCGATTAACCCGTTTATCATAAATATTGTATGTGGTACCTCAACTGCCTGTAACACCATTGTTATATTATCTTTTCAGTCATGAAAATTTTAGTCTGCCTTTAAACACAACCTTTTCTCAGTGTATGAACCCAAGCGAAACTGAAAAGTGATTTTGTAATTTCCAAAGAAAACTAGGCAGAAATCAATTTTGCAAACGTCTGTTGAGTCGTGAATTTGTCCAGAAGTTATAAGTAACATTTTTAACAAAACTGACTCCTACAGGGATCATTCGTGACATAAATCATTAAATAAAATGCAGTTTGATTAACGGAACTTACTTTCAATAATATATATTGTAAAACGTTCACTGAAATCCCTTCTTATTAAGCGAATAAGCTCAAACAGTGGTCAGCCTACTTGTCAGGGAATAATAATTAATGACACGCACGCCACAACGCATGTCCAACATATGTTTTTATGTTTGACTTCACCTTACTTTCATTGGAGTTTAGTTTTATATATATTTAGAAGTCACGGCAATAGTTTGATGGTTCTATATTATGTGTTAACTCTATGCTTGTTATAAAGTTATAATATTGGGGCTAAGGGCAACATGTATGATCTGAAGAAGATTGGCTAAAGTTATTCGACAGTGTACGGTGTGTTGATGAAACACCTGATTTACCTAAACATGGATCAATTATTGGGATAGACAAATCTCAAATTAAGTTCGTTTTGTTTTTGTAACTGTATTTCTTATTCCATGCACACTTATATTGTGTAGTGGTATATGTTCTTCTTGTCTGTCTGTATGTGTGTCTGTCTGTTTACGCGATAGCTTTAATGATTTTGTTTGGATCTCTTTCATTTTTTGGAAATGATATAGATCAGGTATAGAATGTTTTCTTCTTAAATCCATACATTTTTGAGAAAAATGTACGCAGTTATGTCCCTTTCTGATGTCTTTGTTAATTTGGCAAAAACACGATGTGTTCACATCTTCCGGGTTAATAATCTAAAATCTTGCAAAGAGGCCCTTCCAGTGACTATCGAAAATCAGCTTTCACAACTTTTTGAATAATAAAAGTAAAAACAGAACTCCTTTAAATCTTTTGCTTCGTGTCTTTGATAGTTTTTTGCGAACACGCTGTGGTTCAATCGTTAAAGATTCAAATCTGTAATCTTCAGTGTTGTGCGGATTACTGAAATTCAGTACTCGAGTGGATAAGTTTGGAGTATTTGTTTTTGGTAATCTGAAGAGATTTTGGGTTATATTTTTTTCAGTACTCGAGTGAATAGGCTTATTTGAAAAAGTATCAAATATTTTTTGAGTGGATTATTTGTTATACAATTTGAAAAACAATTTTCGGAATCAAAATGATAACATTTATATGTACATAAAGAAAAGAAAGAAATGTATAATATACACTTTCAACACAAAATAAAAAAGAATTGAATGTATAATACACTTTCAGGATCATTAACACCAACTAACAATCAAATAGATGATTTATACTTTCAAGAGCTTTAGCACCAAATAATGCCAGGGTGGTTCATGGGGAAATCCCCCCCCCCTCCATTGAGATCCAAAATGCACCATTTTTAACTAAGCTAAAAGATTCATTGATTTGATAATGTACAAGCTTCCCCCCCTTTCAAAATGCTGGCCACGCGCAAGCCCCGGAACATTTTGCAAAATGGAAGCTTGGAAATGGTGCTTTATAGGACCATTCGGGGTTCTCTTTTAAATCTTTAAAACAGTTACTTTGTTGATGATTTTCACTTACCTGTTGTAAGCTTTCAGGATGCCATCTCTGTGATATAATGATTAACGTGCTTATGAACGTACACCCAAATCCAACAACAGAAATTTACTCAGCTACAAAAATATATCACTCAAAAAATGAATTAAAATTAACCTTCTTGCTCCAAGTCAACCAGCGGAAAAGTGATCAAGTGTGCAACAGGAGACTTTTGTCGAATACTCAACACTTTGACAGTGGGAGTTAGGTAATCATCAAACAAATTATTTTACCGGTGAAACCCGTTGCATAAAGATCAAAGAAACCTTCCTCGAGTTAGGACTGACAAATTTTCCTTTGATGAAAACTAAAAATGTGTCCTCTAATAAAATGATATATTTTCATCACAGCGCTTATATTTGCTGATGAATTATTATCGCGGCGAAATTTTGAAATATGGAAGCCAAATGGTGCATTTTAAAACAATTTATGGATCTGGGACCTCCTTATCAACATGTTTCCATTTGTTAAGTAATCCAACTAAATTTGAGGTGGATTATTGAGATTTCGGAAGCGGGATTACAGGATTGGGGTACCAAACAAAAAGTAGCGGGATTGGGTTGGATTGCTGGAAAAAGTAGCTGGATTACGAAAATAGCGAGATTGTCTGCTGGATTGCACATTGCTGGTTATCTTGCACAGAGGCGTAATTTGTCAGTCCCTAAAAGCTGTAGTCTAATGTTTTGAAATTTTCTTTTTTTAATTTTTTTACAGAGTTATATCCCTTTTATCATTTCAGGTACGTAATTTACGCAGTGGACACATCATTTGGAGTACGACCCTAAAATGTTGCTCACATGCTCTTCTAGGGACCTTCTAAAAATATCTCAACATTTTGAGCATATGTTTACAGGCTCTTTGTTACTTCTGTCAGATGTGCGTGCAGTGAAAGTTGTCGACATCAATCTCATCATTTACCATTGTCCAGCTTGCTATGATTTAATGTGTACACTTAGCCAGTCACTGATTGCAGCAAACTAGCAACAAATAGTACTGATTTACATATACTACTACTATAAAGTCCATCGTTGTTTAAACACATCTAATACTTGTTGCTATTGTGTTATGTTAATTTTGTTTGACTCTACATTGATGTGTTTCCTTAATGTCTGCCATGCACTTTAATTGATAATGAGGGATTTTTTTGACTGATAGACACATGCATGATACGTTAATCATGAAATATTTTATATCTTTAATGATGCTCAAACCTCTGAAAATGTATACTTTCTTATATGTACAGTATTCATGATATGAATGTTGTAACCGTTAGGTTTGTTACCTACTATACAAAACACCCTGAAAACGATTTCAAGATAAAACAATTATTCTACAAAAATATACCCCCCCTCTCAATTTCCCTTTATTCTTAATGACCTATCATAATTATCAGACGTTCAACGTATCATCAAACCACAGTTTTCTATCTTAGTTTCGATGATTGACCTCGATGTAAGACCAAGAAAACATATATGCCTATCCATTAAGACAATTAAACAATACAGCTGTCGCATCATAATTTATGAGTGGCACATCTGATTTGTACTAAATAGATAATCGTCTACGCATTAGCCTTGTGTGTGCTTCTAGATATGAAATCATATTTATCTAGGCTTTCTGAACAACGGTATTAGATAAAACAAAAGAGACATACAATTTATTGATTGGTATTTTTTTTTATCTTTCTGAAGTGCTCAAATAATGGGTATTGAATCAAGACATAGGGACTGAAAACATGATCGCGTATAATCACGCAATCATTTATCTGTGACACATTTGTTGTGAAATCAATCAAATAACTATTTTAATAAACCGTGTAATTTGAGAAAATGAATATGACGTATGATTAGCTTTCTTCAAAGACTTTCTGTTGGATAAAGAGACTAATCATGGGTGTCACCAGATGAACTGAATTTACCAACCTGTTAACAGAGTTTAAATAGGTTTTCACACTTTTAAGAATTGGTCGCATTTTTTAGCGTTAAGATTTGTTTTATTGTAAGCGTTTCTTTTAGACTTATTTCAAGGTTTGTAGAAATAATCACAGCAAAGCCAAGAGCAGGATCTGAACTTTCAGGACAGTAAATAGACGTACTATTTGTTGAAGAAAGATAAACGATGTAAATCTTTGTATAAAAGCTTGCATTAGAAGTGCTGTCTCTGTTCATGAATATACTAAAACTACGTTCTTATTTAGTTTTGACGTTTGGAAAGGAAAACATCCTTCTTATAGAATGTTGTTCTCCTGTAAGTTTCCTCACAGCGTTGCAAACCTGTTATATAAACTTATGTTGCCATAAGCTACCTGGACCATCTTACCACAAGATGCGGGGGCCCAGGAGAATGCATCACATGCTATATATCAGTGTCATCCTCAGCTGTCACCAGGGTGCATTGCGGTTTCGGGGTGTTCCGACAGTACCGCATGCCTTGGCACCCCCAGCAGCTTTCACGCCACCTGACACAAATCAAAGTCACGAGCAGAGCCACCTTTAAGGCATCAAAAGATCCTCAAAGGATTATATCATGCTCCAGGTATTGACAATCATTTGTGCGTTGCCTGTGACCTGGGTCCCCATGGGTGTACCATTAAAAAGGCAGAGCCTACCGGCAAAAGATCACCACCGAGACTGATGGTTGGGAATATATGAGCCGTGTGACTGATACACCAATGTGGTTTAAGTCCTGGATGCATTGAGCCTCCGACTTACGCTAAAAGCTGCGGTGACTCACACTCTTATCCCAACCCTCCACTTTCGAGGTTGAGCTTGCCGCCCGAACCTCTCGCTGGATGACACAAGTGCAAAGCCTAAAAAGGAGTAAGTCCAAGTATGCGCCGCCAGTCAGACATTTGTCATAAATTGTTTTTAATCTGTGAACGATATGATTTATTCAACATTTTTATCTATTATATATCAGTTATCATAAAATGACAGCAAGACACATTAGTAATCCTACAGAGTCATATTGTTAAGGGCATACGTTAGGCTAGTCATAAAGATTTCTGATATTTTTTCTTTAGCGTGCATTTATATAAACCCGTATAATTGTTATTAAACAGTGATTGAGTAGAGACACACATTGCATCAAAAGTGTCCTTAAAAATATGTTGTAATATCGCTGCTATGGTTCTGTACGCTTTTAGCAACCAAATGTTTGCTTAGTTCAGTTGCACTGGGAAAAGCTCAGAATAACTTACATATGCATGATATAAGATGCAATCATTTTGGCAAAAAAGGGAAATGAAGTGTGATATTGCACGACTTGGCATACAAGAGACGGACACACTTGCAATAATGAAGATGCAAGCCGGTCGGGAAATAGAAGGAAGCATTAAATAAACAGCCGAGTCCCAGAAATAGAAGTAAGGACAAGAAGAGGACGCAAAGGCCCAATTACACAATCAAAGACTGATGCTGATATTTAGCATCTATTAAGGATAAGGTGAATATGAAAGAAAGCTAAACTATAAACAAGACAACACACGGTCACTGCGGAAGAAACGATAACGTACAAAACCAAACTGAGTGGTTATTGAAGAAACACCGTCTTCAACCTAGTCTACTCCCCCATTTAAGTAGGCAAATAGACAAACATTAGAACTTTCACACACCTCTCTCTCTCTCTCGCTCTCTGTCTCTCTCTC
>JAUUEB010477379.1:0-11288 GCA_032362205.1 Clione limacina | reverse complement strand
GTTTTTTTTAGTTTTCTAAGAGTATGTTCTAAACATATATAGGAGTCCCCCAAAAAAATAATCGTAAATTGACCCGTTATGAGGTATTTGAGAAGTCAAACGCCACTTGACGTGGTAGAACTTTCTATTCTACAACTTATTAAAAAATCGCTTTTATCCATTACACCACAGAACCGTCAAAAATAAGTATATATTATATACCAGTTTGTTACACACTAATTTAAGCATATATATGAGCAGTATAAAGTCCAATTCAGCAATAACAATCCTATTTTCGGTATAGCAACACCGCGAATTTCCATAGCCGGCGTTGCGAAAACCGTTAGGTGATCAGTGTCAGACATTGAGGGATCCGTGAAAGGACTCTTCTGCCAGGTGTCAGTATGATGTGGCTGGGTGGGATGCATGAGTTGTGTTACACCTACATCTTATGTGTTGCAGCTTTGTATTAATGTTTTAGTCCTTCCGTTGCTGAATAATCTTACTACTGGTTAATTAAAATAATGATGTTGCAAATAAATGTACATAGGAAAGAATTTCAAAATATTTCTTATGAATTTGATTATATTTTGTGCTATTTATCAAACCTTGGATTGTGAAAGAATCTATTTTTTTTAAATTGAAGAGAAAATTTCAAAACTTTTTTTGCGGATTTGTCTTTATAATTTGTAACAGCCACTTTGTAAAAGAGAAAACTAAAAAAAAGTCTATTCAACCAAAAAAAAACATTTAGTCTCGACGGATCAGAGAGGTCATCAGATGAACGATTTGTCTCTGTGTCTATATTCTGGTATCATTTAATAATTGATATTATCCTTTTAGGAAAAGATCCGCTACACTGCCTACCACGGAAGTAAAGACAACGCAGAGAATCTAGCTTACCTACCAACCACCATCATAGGCTTCAATGAGACAACAGGTCAACCAAAGTTTGCTCAGTTCAACTACAGAATCGTGTGCCATCCCACTGAAAGGGATATAAAACTGTCCTATTTCAAACCTACAGGAGATTTACATCTAAGGTAAAGCTGTTTATGTTCTGTTCTTGTGTAAACCATGTGCTGTCTCGTCTCCTCTTAAACCGTGTGGAATGATATCCCTGTTCACTAATCCATCCTGTAAATAGATTTATTCCTTTAAAATGTCGGACAAAAATAAGGGGGCAGATAATTCATGCCTTTCATAAAGTAAAGACACTTTTATTTTCTAGATATGGGTTGCGCACATCGTCAGACAGTACAGTGTTAATTTCCAATTAAATTTAATTTCAGATATCCTAATAAATCACTGTGATTTCATAACCCTGCTTAAACAATGTGTTGTTATAACCCTGCTTGTGCCATGTGTTGTCATAACCCTGCTTGTGACATGACATTATGTTGTCATAACCCTGCTTTTGTCATGTGTTTTCATAACCCTGCTTAAACAATGTGTTGTCATAACCCTGCTTGTGTCATGCATTGCCATAACCCTGCTTGTGACATGACATTGTGTTGTCACAACCCTGCTTTTGTCATGTGTTTTCATAACCCTGCTTAAACAATGTGTTCTCATAACCCTGCTTGTGTCATGTATTGCCATAACCATGCTTGTGACATGATATTGTGTTGTCATAACCCTGCTTTTGTCATGCGTTTTCATAACCCTGCTTAAACAATGTGTTGTCATAACCCTGCTTGTGTCATGTATTGTCATAACCCTGCTTGTGTCATGTGTTGTCATAACCCTGCTTGTGTCATGTGTTGTCATAACCCTGCTTGTGTCATGTGTTTTCATAACCATGCTTGTGTCATGTATTGTCATAACCCTGCTTGTGTCATGTATTGCTATAACCCTGCTTGTGACATGACATTGTGTTGTCATAATCCTGCTTTTGTCATGTGTTTTCATAACCCTGCTTGTGGCAAGTGTTGTCATAACCCTGCTTGTATAATGTGTTTTCATAACCCTGCTTGTCTCATGTGTTGTCATAACCCTGCTTGTGTCATGTATTGCCATAACCCTGCTTGTGGCATGTGTTGTCATAACCCTGCTTGTGTCATGTATTGTCATAGCAATACTTGTGTCATGTGTTGCCAGTATGATGTTTTGAAGAGCCTTTTGACACAAAACATCAATGGGTTATCCAGTCAACTCACGGTTGGTAGGTGATACCATTGGGGTGGGCGGTTAACTCCTCGTTGACTATAATACTTGTTGACTGAATTATCTTTTGCTCTTATAATCCAGGTACTCCATGGGTAAAACTTTAGAAGAGGACCTCAAACGTCGATCTGCTCGCTTCTACATGACAGATAAAACTAGAGATACATGGGAGAAACATGGTCTACTAGATCAGCTGATGGAAGAGATCCCAGGCAAGGATAACTACGGTGCCGTACTCAGAGATAACACATTCGGCCTTAACACTTTGAACTACGCAACTGATAAGGTATTGCACTTTTTATTTTATTAAAATTAAATTGAATTACAAATTACGCTGTTGTTATGAAGAAAGTGAAGAAGTATATTTGGATAAGAAAAACAGTGAATCCATAAAACGGCCAGTTATTATTTAAGGAATGAAGATACAAACACCATACTTTACAGGAATATTCACAACCAATCTGAAATCTGTAGCCCTCCCCCTGGCCCCCAGAATTAAGAAAAATATTTTTTTGGATCTATGTCAAAAATATTGTGCCCAGTCCGTAAATGTGTCGGAACCCCTGGACCCCTAAAGTCAGAATGTCCTTGAGTTTGTACTGCTTGGTAGGCTATACAAATATGAAATAATCACGGTCACAACAAACTCTCATGTCTACTACACTACAATCATCTGGTTTTGGCTAGTGATGACAAATACAAAAGAACAACCTGGTGTCAGAAGAGTCTCGGGTCTATTACAAGCAACTGGGTTGATCATGTGATGCTTGGTTGGCTTTACGAATAGAAAAGACAACCTTCTCGCAGCAGACATTATTGTTTTTATGTTGTCTGACAAATTCATACTACATTGATGACCCCCTTTATCCCTGATTTCTTATCTCCAGCCTCTTAACGCTGCGAACTATCACCGTTGGTACAAACTCGCTGAGTTAGGTGCCATGGGAAGCAATGTTGCTCATAGAGGTTTCAACGACAGGAACTTGTTCATTGCTCAAAATACACGTCCGGTAAGTTAACAACAAGATTCATGAATGTAGGTCTCAACAAATAGATGTTTGGAACTTAAGAATCACAAATGCCAGCTTTTTCTGAGCCTAATCTTTTTGCCACTTTAATGTACTCACATTGTATGACCCCTAGGAAATGGAGACGACACCTGTGGTTTCAATGGGTTATGGGTTGATTCATTATCAAACTCTTTTAGTCCACATCTAGAACTTGTAGGTCTGAGAAACACATTAAAAATTGTACGTAGTGTTCTATAGTATTTTTTTTTAAATAATTAATCGCATCGTATACCAATACCACGTCGATTCTTTACAAAATGATGATGACATTGGCCCACCAATACATACTAGAAATTATTTATTTATCATCATTTCAGTCCGAAATAGTCTGTTTAATCTGAACTGTCACTTTTCAGGAAGTTGCCGGTGTGTCCTACTTGTTTTGTGACCGTGGTCAGAAAGAAGAGAATGGTGACTGTAATCTAGAGACTGCCAAGGTCAGCTATGCTTTCCCATTGGAGATTGTCTATCTGACTCCACTACATGCTTGGAATCCTTACAACATTGAACACAAAGGGGAGTCAAATTCAGAGGTGAGATATTTAATTATATCTTTACATTAATTTATGTTTTATTATGTTCTTATGGTTGTGTAAGGACTTAAGGCGCGTAGCCAGGATTTTAAAATGTACATTATCCAAAAAATTGCTGCGATGCGGCCCAAAATATTTGAGACTTATTATGAAATGTGCAAATTTAGAGTAGTTTGGATCTCAAATGGGGGACATTCCCCCATGTCCCCCTGGCTACGCGCCCGAAGTACTTAACAAAATCAAATAGTATAGACAAGTCTGAACCGGCTTATTTATTTGTCTTATATATTTATAAGGTAGATTTGTCATAATTAAAATAGGAACATAGGTTAAACAGCTGACTTATCATGTTCTTATGTATTTAAGACGCATAAGAAAAAACTAGACGCAAACAGTATTCTGAAACAACTGAGCTGCTTGGTACCAATGCAGATAAAAACAATTTGTTTATTTTTCACATGTTTTTTCTAGTAGTTGTTACATGGTGTGAGAAACTATTCAATCTGAGCATATATTAAGAGAAATAATGTAGAAAAATGACTACCTTCTATTTACCGGTACAATGCAGGTTTGCATTCTCGTCAGGATTTTTGAAGGAAATAAAACTGATTAACATGATAAGTAAAGTCTGTATGACTCAGATAAGATGGTTATCAAGATTATTTCTCACAAATAAAGAGAAATTCCCAGTAATGCATATATATTTGAATAAAATATTTGTTCACTATACATTATTGTTTATGGTGAATATTGAATCACAGTGATATTGATAACTCTTTCAGGCTGGTAAGACAGTAGAGGCTAATGGGAGAAACGGTCAATTTCAACCAAACAAGGCTTTGAATGGCACACATCGTCAGAAGTACTACAGAACTCCAAGTGCCTTTTACGCTGGTGGAGACGTGAGTAACACTTTCATTTTGACTTGGTTTAATTTGACATTTTATTTTTAATTGACTGTATACATGTGAATTTCGGCAAAAAACATCCCCTCATGTGGAACGGAAGAAATATGTGTTTGCCTCGTTAGGTCCAAAATTATGCTTGATAAATCTTTATTTTGGTTGCTATGGTTTTCTTGCAATGCATTCCTTGATAACGAATTATTTACCCCCCGTCGATTGCCTCTCAAGATCCTTGTCATTTTTTTTGTATCCTTCTTTGGTCAAACGATTTGAATTACTTATGAAAAACATGATATTTATTACTCTGTTACCCATAGGTCAACAGTGATGATGCCGACACACTGGATGCTTTTGTAGGAGTTCTAGACAAGAGTGGAAACGTGCAAAATGTGACTGCTTCCGGTGTCAGGATCCATCTTCCAGCCATCCCAGGTGACACAGATTGATTCTATTTGTATGGGTTGCGGTCATATTGACATTCATTCCAAGTAGACATGAGTAGAGGCTATGTTGTAATGATGATTTAGTTCATATTACTGGAAAGAAAGGAAATAATAAAGTAGAGAAACTCGATAAATGACTTAAATCCCGCCTGCGCACATGTCGTTTTGGTAATATTATGTCTATAAGGAAGACATTCAATTATACAATAGAAATGTTTGTTATTTACAACAGGTCGTTGGTCATTATTTTGAAGTCATTTATCAAATAGTGTCTTTTTCGCGTCTAATTATGATAACACATGCAGGGCGCTGGTCTTTTCATTGCTGCAATGTTTGTGTATGCCGTGAAAAGAAGTCAGTGATTCATTTCTTGTGAATCACATTCTTTATTGCGAGAACAAATTGTTAAGATTTTTAGTTCACTAAGAGGATTTTTTTAACACAATGTCATAAATGGAAACTCAAATCGGCAACTGCAATTTAAAAAAAATGTTCCGGTCAAATTTCCTTACAGCTGCCATCATAAACTTTATGTGATAATTTATTTATCAATTCTTAAGTGTTGTGATGCCACATTTGTGATATATAGAAGGACAGAAGATAGACATCAGCTTCATGGTTACCTTACGCTTCTCAGTATTTATTTAGAATTTATATATATATTTTATATATATATTTAGGTATATTTCGATTCCAACCATGAAGCTGATTTCTTATGAGAGCACCTTGCACCTGAGATATATTTCTTGATATAGTGAAGATAGACAACACACGCCACTGAAATATGTTTGAGATAGAAAGCTTAGAAATAAAAATGACAGATCACCTTGTTAAAACGGAACTGTACGTAAAAGAAGGAATATATTTTTTTGTTGAAACGTAGGTATTTCCGGCAACATAAGGACCCGGTATCCCATCATGCCAGTCTATAGCGAGGGCAGCAGCATCATGAAGGAACTTTTGGCCCTCAGGTCTATGGTCATGGACATACAAGGAAACAGACATCTGTTTGAAAAAGATCCTGGTTTTGGTGGTGAGTTAATGTTCTTATATATAGTTAATTATCTTTGTTTATGTTATTTTACCTGGTTCACTTTTAAATTACTTTTATGTTGTTGATTTAAATGCGTTAACTTGGATCATATTTTAATGTTTGTCAATATTATTGTTGTCAATTTGATACTGCTACTACTGTTGTTATGAATTATGTTGTTGTTGCTGTATTTCTAATATCATTATTGTTGGAAGGATTTTTGTTATTCATTTTTGTGTGGAATGATATCTAGTAATCAAATGTATCGTTGCTAATATACACAAATTTTAAGCAACGAACTTGTTCACCTTTACATTTCCTATGAAAACATGCGATAATTATGATTTGTTATGAATATGGTTCGATCATTATAGACAAAAACATATTTTTACATATTTTTAAAGTCTCATTAAGAATACTTTGGTTCAAGAAATGTAATATGTTATAATCACGATAGATATGTACATATATTCAATTAAATCATATGTTCTACACATCTTAATGCAATGATACAATGTCATAATGCACTACTATGAAAATGTCAAAAGTAAGATAATAAAATCAAGCAAAATATATATACGGTTAGGCTTGTTTGGGATTGGGGCATATATTATCAAGAAAGGTTTTCAATGAACATCTCTTTCTACAGCTAGATGATATTTTAACTGTAATCAAGATAGTTTCTCTCGATTAACGATTATCTGCTTTTGCAGGTGATGGCGGTGGAGGTGGTGGTGACAGTGGTTGGAATTCCCAAATCTACACTTCCACGTCAGCTGGACACAGGCACGAGATTCCCTTAAGCTCTGATGAATGTGAGTAAAGTTTACTGTGTCATGATTGAAAATCAGCAAGCAGAACTGTTTGAACCGGGCGATTATTTCTGAATACGGGAGTAATTTGCATGACCTCTTAGCTTTTTTTCTTTATGATGGTACCCAAAGACTAAATTCGATGTAAAAAATATCAAAAATTGACAAATTTCGTATGCATACTATATTTAAGACTTTTTACCACAAAATTGTTGAATAGTTTTTGCAATGCCATAATAGCAAATGACCGAAGTGTTATGCTGTATAACTAAAAATCTGAATACTTTTCGCGATATCCCTAAGTTCAGTGACGGTTTTGAGGAAATGTTACTTTACTGTTACAAAACTTTCCTTTAGAGATTATGGATAATTTTCTTTCCCTGTATACGCTAATGATCCCAATATTACAGTATTAGACTTACATAAATAAGCAACAAAATCTCTTACTCTAAATGGTGATTAAGATTTGATATTTTGGTCAGTAAGGCCAGGGGCGTAGCCAGGGTTGATACATGCCCCCATTTGCGATCCGCATTTGAAATCAAATTTTTCACCATTTTGTGATAATACCCAAGGATATCCCCCCTCATTGCAAAATGCTGACTACGCGCCTGAGTATAGGTATCAACTTGTTTCCTCTTTTACTCGCCTAAACAATCCTTTTTTTCCATTCTCATGATTATTTCAGATGCCGAACTTCAAGGAGGTGCTGATCTTACACGTACAACAAACGTTGCTAACGGCCATGTCCATAGTATCACCTTCTATCTAGACCAATCAGATTCTATGAACCCAAAATTCCGGATGCGGTCTTGTGATACCAATGCACAATGCTGGGATGGACATTCTACTGTCATGGAAATGGATGACGCTGCCGAAAAAGGCTTGCCAGGCTCACTTGGCTAGTTGTTAAAGCCTAGGAATTGTGTTTGTTCATTGTAAATCTTTGAGATTTTGATAAGTTGAAGAATAAAGCTGAAATCTTTTCGTCTGCAAAAATTTGTGTTTGTAGCTTATTGTGTCAGAATTTAACATACATAGTGGTTTTGAATAGAATATAATTTTCCATTTACAGTTTCTATTATGTCGCTTGTGTCCGTATTGTCTGCCTGATCGAGCTCGATTCTGTATTCGATAGAAATAATAAGAATAAATGACCTTGGCAGAAAGCTATCCTTTGGTGTGAAACTAGCCTCGGCTTGACTTGAAGTCGAATCCATCTGGATTGAGGCCAAGACCGAAGATTTTTTATGGTAATAAACATGTTGAAACAAGAGAATATATATATAGAAATTATTTTTGTGATTATTGGAGTTGTCGGGGATGGAGTTTTTTTTTTAAAAGCAGGGGTTGATTTCGAGTTTTGTTTCGGTGCAATTCCACTATTTTTAATGCTTGATTCTAACCTTCAATGCCTTCAGTTTAAAAATGTTCTGAAATTTTACCTGTTCCAATAAGACCCATTACTGTAACGTTGACATCAGTTGCAGTTAAATGTATGTAGAACTTGTTTTGCGTAGAATTTAACCATGCTCCTTATCGTTCAAGATCATTTCCAGTTCATTTATCGCAGTGGAAGAAGTGTGGAAGTTGCTATCATTTTACTCTTTAACAAGGTCTATGAACATCTTGACAAGCCAAAAACGTTTTGTAGAATTTTATTTCTGGATTTTCCTCTGCCTTTGATACTAACAAACGAGCTATTCTTATTGATAGACTTAAGTCAACGGGTATCAATTCTCATATAATCTCATAGTCGTATGACTTTTTGACAAACCGCTCACAATATGTAAAATTTAAGAATACTGTTTCAGATGTTATTAACACTAATACTGGTTCGCGTGAGAGCTGTGTGTTATCTAACATTTAATTTACCATTCACAAAAACGTTTGTCAAATCAATAGCAATATTTTGAAACTTATCAAATTTGCAGAGAACTCTTACATATAAGGTCTAATATCTAGTTATGACGATGAGACTGTGTACCAAGACTAAAAATAAACTTTTATCAAACACTGATAAAACAAACTTACAAATATTTGATTTCAGAACATAAAAAGATACTACTTTTTCTGTTGATATAAATGACAAAGTTATTGAGCAGGTTGAGTCTTACAGATATATAGGTGTCATTATTGACATAAACTAAATTGGAAACTCCAGACATCTGCTGTCAGCAAGAAGGTAAACAAAATAATATTTTCTTGCGAAAGTTAAACAGTTTTAATGTTGACAATTCTATATTGTACCTTTTTTATTCTTCTGTTATTCAAACTGTTAAATTTCCTATATATTTGGACAATAAAGTTGTATCTTATCGAATGTGGCAAACATTTGTGTTTAGATAATATAGAAATCATAAAATAGCGATTGACAAATTTGTTCCAAAATCTCTTGAAAATTAAAAGAAACTCCAAAGATGGATGGAAAATGGGACGCTAGAAAGTGTGAGGAAAAAAACAAAAGCTGATTAAGAAATGGCAAGTAAGTCGATGTGAGACAATGTACAATGAGTACTAAAAGCAAGAAACAAGTGCAGGAAGGAATGCAAAAAAACACAAAGAAACCTAGAGAAAAAGACGCTACCAATCCAAAGAACAATACAAAAGCCTTCATATGTGAACAGCAAAGCATCAACACGTAGTGGCACAACCGACCTTAGGACGCCAGTCAAAACGAATACTGAAATGTACAACTCTTTCTTTCAAAGCGTATTCACCAACGAGAATTCAGACCCTATTACAGACACCCAATCATACTTGTATGAGTCAAGTACCCTTGATGACCTCGAAATAACAGAAAACACATCAGAACTCTACTCAATCAATTAAAGACAATCAAAACTACCGGTCTAGATTCCCCCTACCCCTCATTCTGATAAATGCACTTGCACTTGTTAAACCTTTCTCAATGCTGTTCACAAAGTCACTCAATGAAGGTAAAATACCAGAAGAATAGAGAAAGGTAACAGTCACACAAGTATTTAAAAGGATCAAAAAATTAAGTTGGTAACTAGAGACCTGTTAGCCTTACCTGCATGTTGTGCAAAGTATTAGATAATTAGAATGTGAAATAGTTGCCAGTGTCTCGTCAATTGTTAGACATAAATAGCATAAACACACACGGTTATATTAGCAAATGGTTATTCAACAAACAATATGTTTAACATGTGCGATCGGAATGGTTAATACCAATGATTCAGTGGTATACATTCAAGGTGGGTATGGATATTCCCATATTTAATGTTGTAAACATGTGGTATAAATGTGGTAATCTACAGTTAGAATGGTTAAAATGTGGGATGGGTGTGGTCATCCTGTATGTTTTTACCAAACGGTGCCCATGTCATGACTCGACGTATGGTGATTTCAAGCCATAGAGACGCTGTAAATTCCCGGACTTGTGTCTCTGATTTCCCCGAGAAAATAAAAAAAGATTTTATTTTATCCTCCATTGTAAACACTATGCAAGTCATCAGCAAGTCTTTAAACCGTGATCTTTGTTTAATTCACTATTCACACAATATATGATAACTCACAAGAATCTCACGTTATCAGGTTTTAGGCTAAAGTTACGCATGATACCATTAGTTGAAATGGAGGGCAAAGTTCCTCTTACCTAGTTTAACATCTTTGGTATATTTAAGATTGGGAATACCCATTTATTTATATTTTGGGTTTCCCTCTTCTCATTTAATAGTGGTTTCAGTCTTCTTCCGTGTAAGTTGTAGTAACAGTTGACTGTGAACATATTAATACAAGGATAACGTGATACATCTTACAAAGTCTTCTGTTTAGGACTAACTGTTAAACTTGGGACGAACCAAAACAATAACTGAAATTGTGAAGACTCTTTTCATAGAAATTAGGTGAGTAGATACGTTCTCAATCAAAGACCTTGTAAGAGTACCCTTTTTTCGATGCAAGCTAAGCCTAAACCAACTTTTTATTTTGTTTAGATATTTATTGGATTCATTTCAAGCCATAGACTATAGAGACGAGCTGTAAATGTTTCCACGTGTGTATAAGATTTGCTCGTTTCGCCTTCCAGTGTAAACACGATGCAATCACAAAATCATTGGCAGCCTTAGGGTTAAGGGATGCAAGGGTGTCAGATCAAAATCAGTAACGAGACGCAGACGCGTATCTAGGGTGACGGGGTAATCCCAGCCTTCGGAGGGAAAGTTTAAAAATGCATCAAACTTGTACCATTTACACGTCAATCATTTTTCTTTAAAAAAAAACACATACGACACACATACACACGCACGCACGCACACACACACACACACACGCACACACACACACACACACACACACACACAAAAACACACAAAAAAACACCCA
>JAUUEB010477357.1:0-11289 GCA_032362205.1 Clione limacina | reverse complement strand
GTGTGTGTGTGTGTGTGTGTGTGTGTGTGTGTGTGTGTGTGTGTGTGTGTGTGTGTGTGTGTGTGTGTGAGAGAGTGAGAGAGAGAGAGTGTGTGTGTGAGAGAGAAACTGTGTGAGAGAGTGTGTGGGAGAGAGAGAGAGAAATTTAAGTGTAACAACATATGTACACCGCGAATAAAGTGCTGATTACCCCATGATACACATTATAATTTGTTATTATATACAACTATTACCACATGTTACATATATTTGATATTATAGGAGTGCTAGTTTAGGTATTGGAATACATATAAAAGTGTCTGAACAAATTGTGGACTACGATAATACCATATTTGTTTATAATACTTGTTTGTGAATCCTTATTTAACAATATACTTATATACTCACGAAATCAATAACAACTATACCAATTACCAAAAGCAACTGCATAGTAATAAATGCTTGACAAATAATCATTTAGGCTTAATTCAAACACCATTTGTAATGGTTTCATGATTAAACATTCATTAATATTGCACATTTGGATATCAGTTTTTTGTTAGACTGTTATAATAGATATTGTTGAATGATGCATTTTGCTGTTTATTTGTTGTTGAATACTGGCCTTTAAAGCAAGGGTCTCTGAGTTCAAATCAATTGTGTAGAATAATGCATTGTGTAATTGAGAATACATTCTTTAAGCTTACTTATCATATCAACATGAAACAAATGTTGATGAAACTGTACATACATAGTATGCTTCTTAGTAAATTGGGGACATATTTGCTATTTTGTTTCAGATTTGGTTCAGGTATATTTCAAATCTTTGTGTAAAACCAAATTCACAAAAAGAAAAGTTCTTCATATAAATAATCATTCAATACATTAGTATTCAATTGTGTTTGTATAGCAATGGCATTGTAAAAAGAGTCGGTCCACCTCAGTCATAGAAGCTGAGATTGTTACATACATAAAGTGTTGTCATAAGAAAAGATTATATTCAAACAACTTGTGTTAAGAGACAGCACACACTATCAACAACTTCAAGAAAGCTATGCAGAATAACACTGGATTCTTTAATTCACAATTGTAATCTAATAACAATAACTGATCGTCATCATTTATAAAGTAGTTTGGGGTTATCAACAAATAATAGAAGTTTCAACAACGTTATTCCGAATTCAATCGGCATCGCCATTATGATGCCATTCTCGTTATCCTGATGAAACAACCAACCTTTTACTATGAAATCTTCAAACATTAAAGTCAGTCTAGTTTGGAATAAAAATGCACAAAGTTCACAATGCCCTTATTTTTTTTTGAAAGATATAATGTTTGACAGAGTTAAGCCCCTTTAAAGATCTCATATATGACCTCCACGCAGTTAGTAGTAGGACCATAAACTCTTGCACATAGGCTCTTTTAGTGAGCTTCTAAAAACTGATTTCTCAAATTTGTCAAACAACATTTTCTTACATAGTTGTGACATTGTGTCTTAATTTGGCAAACATGCTGTGGTCAAGTCGTCAAAATAATGATTCTGACATTCGTTACTATTCAAGCACATTTTAAATGAGGTCGTGTATCTAAGTTTTGGAGCAAAATGAATGTCAGTCTTTTTGAATCCGGTTGGCTAGGAAGAGACCACTGACAAATGACGGTCGAAATTCGAAATTTAACCAATCTAGTAATACATGTTGTTCTTGAAGTTAAGAAATACTTGTCTCTGATGGCCGTGGTTGTACTCTCTTGTTTAACATTGACGGGTTGCTTCAGCACAGCGTTAAACAATCAATCTTTGACATTGACGGGTTGCTTTAGCACAGCGTTAAACAATCAATCTTTGACATTGAATAATAATTCAGTCCAAGACTGTGGACACTTTGCGATAAGCTTGTTATCATCATGCAAATACATTTAACGTACGAAACCAATAATATATTTAGTTTTGACTTGTCCATTTTATGATATATTGAAAGCCATAGAAAGACACACACAGTACCCACAAATGGCTAATCATCGTTTTATAGTTTGAACAATCAAATTATTTGAAAATGGGAAAGTACATCAATTCATAAATGAGTGTGTTCATCTGATCCACAAAATATAATCATTTCAGCATTGTCGGATGAGTCAGTCGAAAAGTTTTTCTCGATTGATCTTGATAGTTTCTTCTTAAGCCTCATACTGGCAGAACTTAACGTCTTAAACAGTGATTCTGGTGGGGTAAGATACTCAAGAGAAGGCATCCGCGATAAGGGTTGTATTTTGCTGCCTTTGATGTTCTGAGCCGAGTGAGAATGTCGTAGCTGAACGTTTAGCGGATTTAGCAGTTTATCACCATTTAGGAATACATTTGGTTTGGTCGGTGAGATGTTTGTATCTGATCTGCTTAGGGGATTCCCTACACGCCTTTGTATTAGTGGCGTACATGTCAGTTGTTCTATCTCCTCAGAAATAATGAAGTGCGGTAACGAAGAGCTCAAACGCTTTAAAGTAGAGAGGTTTGTCTGCGTATTTTGTCCGTCATTGGCCGAACAAGTTTGAGTCCGTGTTGGTTGAACATCATCACGTGTTTGTAAGTAACGCTCGGTGGTAGAAACGTCTTCATCAAAACCCTCGTCGACGTTTTTATTAACTTGATGATGGTTACAACAGTTGTCTTCATATCGATTGTTTTCTGCTTTTTGTGAGCTATCTTTGTTTCGGTGTGGTAAAAACACATCATCGCTACAGTTAGACGCTGTTTCTGAGATCATCCTAAGAACAAGCTCCTTCCCGATGCTTGCATTCTCAGAAGCTTTTGTAAAACTAGTTTGACCTGATGAAGTTGATCCCATTGCTAAACCGCGTTCTCTTATGACAGCAGCGTCTGCAATTGTCTTAAATTTCTTCAGGAACGGATTTCCTTCAGTGCATTCGCTCTCTCTCCGGACACTAACTATCTTGCCTCCCTTCATGATGATGGTGTCACCATTTCTCTGGACAACGCTCTGAACGTTTGACTGACGCGTAGAGCGAAGTAGATCGAACAAACTCTTCTGTTTGACTAAACGTTTTGCCCCTGTCTTTTGACCATTCATGTGTAGTGAACTAACAGAACTGATGTGATCACGACCAAGGACGAGTGAGTTGCTGACACTACGTGTGCTCTTAACGCTCTGACGACTTTCCCTGGATAGCGATGTCAGAGCCGTTGTCGGCGATGCGACCTCTGTGTCTGCAAAACAAAGAAACAGATAACAAAGTTTAATGACTAAATCAATAGGAGCATTTTACATGTTTTCTTACTTTTTTCAGAAAAATTAGCAATTAAACACTAATATACAATAAGAATATATTATTTACAATAGGTGCTAGATCTATGTTCAAAATGCATCTCATGTAAAAGCAACTTTGTGCAAAATCGAAATCATACAACTTTTCGACGTTGATATAATGTCTATGTAAGATATTTAGAACTATATTTATTTTCAAAAAGCATTTTTAAAGAAAATACTGTACAAATAGGTATTTTTGAAAATCACTTGTTATTTCGTGGATAATTTACGATTCTGCGAGGTCAGTGAACCTATCCAATAACAGATACATCTTTACAATTCTAATCACAGTGTTTCCTAATTTATATGTCTTTTTAATATCTTTATGATTAATACCTAGTTTATCTCATAAAACTAACAGCATTCTAGTTTTACGAAAGTGTAGAATGGTGAACAAAAATAAGTATTATGATCAAAAAATAATTGATGAAACCTTGTAGGGATGGAAATCAAAATAACAACAATCCCATAATAACCATGCACATAAATGAGTATTGTAAACAAAAAATTCAAACTATTAAAACAAAAGTGCTATGATATCGGGAGATGTTCACTACAGACGACTATAAATTAGGAAACTGTCAAGAAATTATTTATAACAAGGAATCAAGGAAAGTACAAGAAAAACGAAATTATTATGTGTGAAGAAGATACAAATTTAAAAAAATAATACAACAGCTCGTGGTGTCATACCATCAACACATCTTTGTGAAACTAATATCAACGATTCCCAAGGTGACAAATGGGTAAAAGCAATCAAAACAACATTAGAACAAGTTGACTATTTATTCATGACCCTGGAAATATTATAAAGTTTTGCAATCTTGGGAAATGTCCGTGTCCTCCCCTATCACTTATACTGTAGAACGCGACTCCAAGAAGGATATAGAACCCGCTTCTAATAAATAACACAACAAAGTTAAAACGTAGTAAGCCGGGAAAAGATAGGCAGTGACGGCTGATGGTATTTAGATACTTCATGAAAAAGGCAATGATTCGACCAATCTTTCTGTTAGTGTTCAAACGTTTTCTTAACATCATTGAGACGCCAGCTCTGTACCCAAAAAATGAATCGCATAAAGTTGATGTGATGCATTCTCACAGAGAAAAGACCCGTAGACTGAAGGGTTTACAATTGTTCAGGTATGAACCGGGATGTTCACAATCTGAACTTTTCCAGAATTAGTTCAACAATTTCTGCTTACAAAATTGTATCGTTACTCTTTCTAATTGTTTAATCTCAAAATACATAATTGACTTTGTGCTTACGGCATGCTATGCCCTTTCTCATTTTACTTCACTTTCGTAACGGCTGGGTTATTTTAAACGGCTTTATTTTATATACATTTCCCCATTAACTAATATCGGCGTCGCTAAAAGTGTGTAACAATTGATGCAATTGACCCTGGTAAGAATCCTGCTTGAGACAAATTTCGTTATTTCAATAGAGTATAGAATATAAACTTATTTAAATTGCAGTCATATGTAACTTCTCTAAAAATAATACAACGTGTATAACCATGACCAAAGTTATATTGGTGATGTCGTGTATCTGTGCAAACATAAACATGAATTAACATTAGTAAAAAAGAAACATTAGGAAAAAAGATGTTAAAATGTTTGAACTATAAAATCTGAGAATCAATTATATTTTTAAAAAAAAGGCCAAGCAGATGAAACAACAACCAGAGCAAATCACCAAAATGGAAAAAATCACACACAAATTGAAAAGAACATAAAAGAACCAAAGTCAGGGCCGGATTAACCTATAGGCTGATTAGGCTTAAGTCTAGGGTCTAAGCCCTAGAAACTTCTTTTCTTTTTGAAAAGAATGTATTTTCAATTTGTTTCCCAAACCCCTGTAACAAAGCTCTAAAATGCACCAATAAGCTTCCACATTTCAAAATTTTGCCCAGAACCCCGTAACATAGTTTTAAAATGCACCATTTACCTTACTTATTCAATTTTTTGTCCAGTTCTTCCTAAAATAGCTATAAAATTCACCACGTAGCTTCAATTTTTGAATTATTTTCCAAGTCCTTCCTAAACATAGCTCTAAAATGCATCATTTAGCTTCCATTTTTAACACTTTTCCCCAGCCCCCCTTAAAATAGCGCTCTAAAATACACCATTTAGCTTCATTTTAAATTCCCCCCACCCTAAACACCATTTAGATTACATTTTTCCCAAATCCTCCCTAAACATTGCTCTAAAAGCACCAATCAGCTTCCATTAAAAAAGTCCCCCCAGACCCCCTTAAACTAACTATAAAATGCACCATTTAGCTTCTATTCCAAACTTCTCCCCCAAAGACCCCCCTTAACATAGCTTTGAGATGCAACATGTAGCTACTATGCATATGGATACAGTTATTATGGAAGATTTTTTAAAAATGAAAAATGGGTTAATTTGCGTGGGGGTAAGTTTTAGATAGGGTAAGGTTGGTAGGGGTTGTCAAGTGGCCCCACCCTGTATGAAAGCCTACGGGCCCCATCCTATGATCCGGCCCTGACAAAATCAATCGAATACCACAAAATGCGAATGAACTTCGGCACTAACGTAAACAAATAATACACAGGTTCCAAACAGTACAAAACTGAAGAAGAGGACTATAGCATTGCCATATCCGTGAAAAAAACCTGCCATAGTCGAAAGTTAAGCAATTAAGTCTTTCACAAGCTTTAGACAGGATGCAAACGATATAACTGAACATTACTGTGACGCCGCCGGCCTGAAATAGATGCAATCATGCAATAGAAAAATAACTATGCTGTAATGGCAAAATTAGGAAAACCACATATAATTAGTTTTACTAAAGCAAACGTTATCTAAGTAATTAGTATTAGTATAGCTGAAAGTTAAACAGCAAGTATGAAAACCGTTTGAACGTAATCGCTCTTTTCAAAATAATCAAAGAAGTTTTGCTATAACAATTGGAGCGCAGGCCTGAAACAGTAAGAATGATTGATCTCATGAAGCCATGATGGTGTTTTACATAGGGGGAGGCAAAGCATGTAGTAAATGTAGCAACTATTCTGAGGGTTTCATATCACACAAGCAGACTGTTATCAAGATATGTGTACTTAACATAGAAACGAATGAGACGAGGCAGGCTGGTGTAAAATAATTCAATAACGACAAGAACTATAAACTAATCTGCAACTGTTATATAACATTTTTAACATTACACGCATGTAAATTAAGTGTATACACAATTTGAATTTTAAGTCATTTTTTTCAAATAATCAAATCTAGTAAAAAATATTCATGTTTCATTGTTTATTAAAATACGTGCATTTTAAATATACAAAAATATGCCTTCGTTCATTTTCATAAAAAATACTTTTAATTAATGAACAAAGAATAAGAAAGAATAAGAAAGAAAATGTAAAAAATAAATATAAGATAACAAATCAGGACAGCATAAGTGGGATGTGAGGGTAAATCACAACATCCCTACACCCCATTAAATATAAACCATGTCGTAAAGAACAAGAAAATAAAAGCAAAGAACAAAATAAAAGAAAAAAGAATATAACATTTTAAAACAGTTGTTTACATGTGTTTTGTGGTATAAAAACCCATAGCGAAATGGATTGCGAGCCGTCTGCTTTGCGACGATAAAATAACAACACAAATGGAAACTTAAAAACTTAAAAAATACAATTGGAAGACCAGCCATAAATGAAATGTTCGACTTTGAAGAACTAGTTATATATATATATAAGAATGGACAAATAACATGAGCCTACCGTCATTGAAGACGTAATTTGGTGTCCGGCAAATAATCTCTTTGTATCCCTCCCGGAATGCCGGAGATCGGAAGGCGTAAATTATTGGATTGCACATGGAATTGAAATACAGGAACAAGTACGCCTGTGAAAGAAAAGTACAATGTTACTGTTAATGCTTATATCAAATTGGCTATGATTTTTGATGCCGCCTGAACTTTATGATTTCTTTTGAAAATGTGGATACCCTTCGAAGCAGAGCCTTTCACTCTCAACATATACTTTTATATCAAAGAGATAAATATATGTGATGTTTTGTTCGTGAAAATGTGGAAACTATTTAACAGAACATGAAGACATCACAAGCAGATATACTGATGTTGCAGATAGCTAAACAACTACCACTTTCAAGGAAACCATACATTTACAGAAGAAGATCACTTTCCCATATTGAAGAGAGAAATTGAGGTTGCAAAAAACGCTCTTAAGATTGGCAAAGCTGCTGTTATAAACAATGTCCCAGCAGAACTCATAAGTAATGGTGGTGATACTGTGAGTGGACTGTTAACATATATTTGCAACAAGATATAATAGGCAGAGCAATTGAGAACAAGCTGGCCCAAGTCATTGATTTCTACACAACATAAGAAAAGGAAGCTTGAGATTCGTCAAATAAACATAACAATTAGTCTTATCTGCTATGTAAGCAAAGTTATGTTGACATTTTTTGTAACCACCTCAGACACCAAGAAAATAAAATTATTGCAGAAGAACAGGTGAGAGTCTGCGGCGGAACGAGTATCACATAACAGGTATTCAACTTGCAATTATATGTGAAAAGTACTCTCTCATCATCAACAAGAAATATTTCATGTCTTCATTTGCGTCAAGAAATGTTTTGATAGCGTCATAAATCACTTTCGGCAACTATGAAGAAATACAACATGTCTCAAAGATTGATCAAGTCCATCTAAGAACTTTAGGCAAATACTAGCAGCACAATAAATGTTCAAAGTTCAGTTTAAGAGTGGTTTCATTCTTCAACATGTTTCTTCAACAGGTGTACGCCAAGGATGTCTTTTGTCACCTAGCCTCTTAAATGTTTATTTGGACCGACTCTGAGGACAATGTTAGGTGAATAATAATTGAATGTAAAATCATTACGAACTTTCGCTTTGCATATGGCATTGATGGATTGGCAGGGAATAAGAAATGTAGAAGAGCTAAAAATCCTAATCGGTCTACTTTGGAAACATCATCACGATTTGGTATTGAAATCAACGCAGAGAAGACAAATATCATTACAAAACACTTCTCAGTCAACCTCACAAATGATATCAGAAAGTTTAGAGGAACTTATTACTATCAACAGCTTCAAATATCTGAGCGTGATCATCAGTGAAGAAGGGTCTTACGCGGTGGTCATCTCTCGATCTGCAAATATTTCTTTAGCAAAGACCAATCTAAATCGAATCTGGGAAGGGAAAAGGGCAATATTAGCCTGGCTACAAAGATGAGACTGATGTGACCACTGCGAAATAAGACAAAAACTGCTGAGCTGCAGAGAATGATGAAAACTGTTCAGATTGACTGCAGCAGAGGACCCTGGTGTTCTAGATAGATGTACCTCATGGCCGTCACAGATATGATCGATCATGAAATGACGGAGATGTAAATAAACAAAGTGATATCACAGATCTTGTGACTTTATTCTTAGTACACAGTTCTGTCGGTGCGCTTCACCGAACCTATTAACACAGTTTTGTGTTATCTTGTCCATGGTGATCATATTAAACGGTTGCTCTGTTTGACTGAATGTAGTCAACATGTTGGCCTATCAAATTACAAGTGAATTTGAATTGAAAGTTCATGATTATAGTATATGTTGTTTTGCTTGTTTAGAGTCACCATATAAGATTAGGAAAAATTGATAAATATCGGTCTAAAGAATGACATTGGTATTTACAATTAACTCTACAATAAAAACGATTAAAAATAATAAAAGGAAATTTATTAAATGTACATTAGCATTCATGGTTCACAAATTTATTGAGACAATATGAAAAAAACAAAGCCATTTATAACATGAATAGTGTGATACAATTAATTACACTCACCATAGGATTATAAAAGCTTGGTATTTGATGTTTATCCTTGACTACTGTGACATATCCGGAGTAACACAGATAGGGCAGCATCATCATGAAGAAACAACTGACAACTATGAACATGGTGATGGTTACTCTTTTTTGTTGGCCCAGAATAGTGTCCTCTGCTACCGAAGTGTGTGTAAACATTCTCTTCATATGATCTCTGATAGCCATAAACATACGACCATATACGAACATCAGAATCCTGTTGATTATACCAGTGATGAGATACCATACATGGGCGAATATCGTAGTTAACATCACAGCTTATCCTAAATCAATGATCTGTTCTAAAACCTTAGGATTAAGAACTCATTTTTTATAGTATACTATTACATGACATAACTGACTAAGGATAAAATGATGTCAAATATGTTTACGGTCGGGAGAATTAAAGTGTCAGCGAGACTTAAAAAGTCCAACCAATTCCATTGTTGTGTTTTGAATATAGTGTTTTATCTACACATTCTAAGACTGCTACCAAATGTTTTCCCGATATGATAAATAATTATGTATAAGTATTCAAATATATATCGGGTGTTCAAGAAAATACACTTTATAATCAGTGGTATGTTAACTCAATAAATATTACAGCTAATATTGTGTACACAGATGCTTTATGATGTCAAATTTGGTCATATGAACTTCGTGCAAAATATGTTTAAAAGTATGATCACAGCAACGAAACAAAATATATTGACCAAAAACATCCATATCATTGGATGTATTAGGGAATACGGGGTCATTCCAAAACGTAGACCCCTGGCCAGGCAAAGTGACAATATTGAAGACAAAACCGATTAGTTGACAACAAACAAGTATTATTCCTGACTATAAATCCAAAATTTAAATTGATTTCAATAATATTTACTACTAGTGGGTTTACCCGGCGTTGCCCAGATTTACACAATCTCAAATCAAGTGTTGCCCTTACATCGCTAATAGCAGTCTACAAAACGTTTTCTGGCTTTGTACCCAATCTTATCCGGAAAGGATACAAAAAGAAAGAAACATGAATTTGGCTGAAAAAAAAGAACACACTGACTTTTTTACCACCATGTATATCTCTTTCACTCTCCCCCACTATGCGCAAATATGCCCCCAACCCGCTTTAAAAATCATAGTTTGTGACGAACCTGTATATCAAACCTTTCAATGTTGTTTACATTTCAGACGAAAAAGAACTTTGCGAACTCTGCGTTCAGTAAATGTGCACTAAGGGTTTCCGGCTATGTTTCATGTTTGTTCATGATTAATGGAAGGTGATTTACATATAAATCAAAGTAAAACTAAAACGCTTATAACTTTTCTTACATTAAACCGATTCTTACCAAAATCTTATCGGCAAATCTGTGAATATTTACCAACATATTGCGAAAGTTTCAAGTCATGTGAGTTAAAGCTGTGGCAAAAATCGCATTCAAAAAAATACACAAATTTCCTTTATGGTGGGAATTTTACAGAGGATATATAGTAAAATCTAGAAAAAAATATTTTGCTAATAACTTTTTTTCTAGTGAACCGATTTTAACCAAAAGCTTAACCACTTTTTTTCTAGTGAACCGATTTTAACCAAAAGCTTAACCACACATTTGATAATATGTACCAACGTTTTGTGAAAGTTTCAGCTCGATTGAGTTAAAACTGTGGCTGTAATCCTATTGCATACACACAATAAATATTATAGGGATTTTGAATTATATTATGTAGATGGTGCATTGAGGTCAAGGTCAAGTGCATTGTTATCTACATAACTGTATTGTTGTTTGGTCTTTTATACAAGTTTTGTTTTCATATAACTGTTGTCCTATGTTTTTGCTGTTTTAATTTATTATCATCAATTCGACGTATAATAGTAATACAATCGCATAAAGTTACTTTGTAACAATTCAATTTTAAAAGTAAATTATACCATGACAAGTGAGATATCATTGATTTTACTTTTCCCTTTTTGTGTGAGACGTTTACGATAAAATATGTCAATATAGACTTCTATTGTTTTTAAGAAGATTATTTCTAGGGCTAATGTTGCAAGAACAAGAAATAACATGGCTTTACTTGAGTATATCAGAACGAATGAGGCAATGCAAATAATATCAAAAGACTAAA
>JAUUEB010477346.1:0-11291 GCA_032362205.1 Clione limacina | reverse complement strand
ATTGAAATTCTTTTAAAACCATAATCTACATTATTGGATAAGCAAGAATATAAATCTGAGGTTAAAGTTAACGCTTCAGTTAATTAATATTTTTTTGAAATAAAAAAATTAAATTCAAAGATTTCTTGAAACCTTTAATGAGTCCAGTTCTTGATACAACTCAGCCTGTGTGGGCTTGTAAGGGGAGATAAGCATTAGCTTGGAGTCAGTTTGTTCCACAAGATCCTGTAGTGAGGTCATCATGAGGCTGAAGTCTCCCCACTGACCATCTATCTCCTGAGGACGTTTCATGGGCGATAACTTGTCACATTTATCTAGAATTTTAGTTTTACCAGAAACCAACTTGGATAAGTATCTGATTTTAATGAAGTTGGAAGATTTTCCCCTGCTTGTTTATGCAATTTCGATTTGCATTTAAATACTCATGCATAAACAATTTTTGTGTTGTTTGGGAAGTTTCAGCGTTGATGGATCCATCAAATAGAAGTAAATTTAAAACATTTACCATCAAGAGATTGTTGAAGCTCATCAGGAGCTCTCTGATGGTAAATGTTTTAAATTAACTTCTATTTAATTTTTAAGTTGTTCAAATTATTTGATAGCCTAAATTTGTTGACAAAGTTAATAAGCTTACAGCAAATGTGCCTTCAGAAAAGTTGTTATGTGTTGCATATGACTTTTACATCGGTAAATGCTGTGTGTGTACAGATAGGATTTTTTGTTGTAAATTAAAAAAAGTTAATAAAAGAGGTACTATTTTCTCGTGAGATTCTACAGCTCTGTGAAATTATTTCATTTTGTTACAATAACAAATGAAAAGCTTTAAAAAGTTGGTTTAGAATTTAAGAGAAAGTTTAATTTCTTTATGATGTTTAAGAGTTAATGTGCCTAAATGGTGTTAATTGGTGCGCATCAGCGAGTGAATGAATGTAACAAATATGAATATGTGTGTAAATCAATTTAATTTGTAGTGTTTTGGAAAATTAAAGTGGTTGACTTTTTAATTTTTATGTTTCTTGAAGTTTTGCTTAAAAGCACATAACATGCTGATGCAAGAGGTCGTTGGAATAGTTTTGTAGAGGGAAGTCAGAGGCTGTATGATAAACCCACAAGGCAAGAGATGAACAATTGTCACTTGTCAACTCCCTCAAAAGGTTTTATTTAAAAGATGATCTAGTCTGTTTTAAGTTATTTCCAATTGTTAGAAATCTGTATATTGATTTAATTTAAGAGATGGGTAGGGATGTATAATGTTATCAATCATGCAAGCTCAATATTTGTCACAAAATACATGTAGATTTTCTTTATAAATCAAGGTATGGTGCATGCTAGTGTACAACAGGGATATATTACACAACATTTTACAATGATACTTATTTGTGTTTATTTGTAAATATAAAGTCACAAGGATATAAATAAACATATCAATATCATGGTAATAGAAATAATGGATTTGATCTATATTGAATAGATTTAATGGTAACAAATAGATGGGACATATATGATTTTACCAAATGTATTAAATAGAAAGCAGCTTGACATATATCATGAAAGTCATAAGTTTAATGAAGCCCACAACTTATGTGCCTTTGATCAATGCATGGAGAGTTAGGAGAGTCCTAGGGAGTTATGCACTTGCCTTGCAGGCGAGAGTGTCTGGGTTTTTACGCATGTTTCTTACCACTCTCCACTGGACTACAGTCCTTGGTCAAGACTTTAATGTGGGACCTGCCTTTTCATATGACCTTCATGTATTGCAAAAGGCGCTAAACACTTACAATCAAATGAGATCAATACAGATATACTTTATTGATTAATGATAAGCCTTACCTCAAGGGACATAATTCTTGCCTCAGCTTTTCCAGTCAGATTATCCCATCTGTTGTTGACAGCTGTAATACGTTTCTCAATGACAGCCCTGCTGTTGATTTGACCAACCCGGTCAAGGTCTCTGCCTATCTCATTCAGGTCATCTATTAGAGGACGGCTGGTCTCTGCATGTTCTAAGAATGTCTGCAGTGCAAAAAATGTTACAATTGATTAAAAAAGAAAATTAACAAACTTTGCTTCATTAAAAAAATAATTCTTTAGAGAAAGTCATTCACAAATAACTTAAAAAAACATAGTATGAAATGAATGAATATACAAACACTTATCTTTATAATTTTAGCAAGCCTCAAGGGTGGAAGGACAGTGTAAACTCTTTATAAAATCCTACATTTTTCTTGTTAAAAACCTAACCATATATCATAAGGTATAGTTACTGCTCTCCTTTGAATATCTTGTAAAATAAAAAAAGTAAAAATATTTTAATGCTAATAAAACAAAGCTTGTATTTATCAAGATAGACCATCAAACAAAAATAATAAGCCTGTACACTAATGCTGTGAACATTATAAACATCAAAATAAATTCATAATAGAATCAAAATACTTTAACTTTTGAAACACCCACCTATTCTCAGGTGCATGTTTCAAAAATTTAAGAACAAAAACATCAATGATGTACACTTGAATTTAATTCGATATAATCAAAATGAATGATCTCACCTTCACTAGCTCTAGATGGGATTGTACAGCATCAGGACTAGCATCTGTGTTCTTGTCCACTTCTGTCCATTCAGATTCCAGAGTGTTCAGTCGACCGTTCATCTCATTCAGATCCTCCTGGAGAAATATGAATATATTCATTATTTGACAAAACTGACCAAAATATAAAAGTTTGTAGAAGAATTAGCATCACAATGGTGCATTACAATATGAGTAGTACTATAATTTGTTCCAAAAATATATGTAGATAGCTTGAATTATGTTATGGGCAGTAAAACAACATCAACTCCTGCAGATGTATTTATAAAATTTAATTTATAGAACACATTTATAAAAAGAAGTCACATATTCTGAGTGACCAGAAGCCCTTCTTATAAGACAAAGCTTTATGAGATCAGGTCTGCCTATATATCTTAAAAATAAGTTGCATAAAGATTAGTTCAAAGTTCATATTATTAGGTCCTATCATATTTCATACCCTTAAAAATTATGTTAATAATTATCAAGAACTTTAATACAAGGCCTTAATTTGAGTCTATATTACAAAATTGTTAGTTTTTCATGAACACTTTGGATTGAAAGAGTTAAGTACCTGGAACTTTGTCCACTGAGCTAACTTGTATTCCATCATTGTCTGTGCGTTCTGTGAGGCAGTCATGACAGCAGAGAATTTCTTATTTGTGTTAGCCAATGTCTGAGTTAATGTGGTGCTGTCATTTGAGTCCAGTGTGGGCAGAAGTCTCTCAGACACCTCAGAGATCTGCTCTATTTCATCCTGACATAGACTCGCTTCTGTGAAGTAATCCTGTGAGTATCCAAAGAACAGAAAACATTGATAATGAGTAAGAAGCTATGTCTAAAATATTTCTTTTGAGTTTTGGTTTAAATTCCATTTCACATACTTGATGACACAAAGGAAAGACTATCACTTTGACACCTTAAAGTAGCTTTAATTTCTTATGCTGATTGCATTACAAATACAAAACAAACAAAAAATAATACAAGGACAAATATGCCAAAGTTAACATTTAAAACTGTAACCAACATAACTACAAACAATACAGTTAAACCTGGCTTAAGTAGACAATTTTCAGACCCTGTAAATCTTGAAAATTTGACAAATATGTAGATATTATAGAAACTTAAGTTTGTGCTGGAAATCATAATCTGAAGACTCTCTAACAGAGACTATTTACTAACCGTGAACTCGCTGAGAGTGCCATCAAGGGTGTCATAATCCAGCCCATCAACACCAGAGTCAAGAAGATCTTCAGCCCCCCTCAACCAGTCAGTAACTTGGCCTATGGAATTCTCAAACTGACGTCTGTCCTTCTTGGCAGTGCAAAGATATAGCTCTTTCTTGCCTGTTGCATCCTGATAAAAAGATCAAAGAAATATGAACCTTTAAACAAAACATAACACCCTTTTTCACTCTAGAAGAATGAGACACAATAAGGAACCTATCTACTTTTTTTCTTCTTATGGACATTTGTTTATCTCAAATTTTAACTTTATTCTTATTCTTATTCATGCAAATTTGCACAAAGTGTCATTTAAAGGAGAGGAAGATAACAGATGGCAAAACTAGGAAATCTGCTTCATTAAAATATTTGGACACTAATTTGAATTTTACAATATGCAAAGAATGACAAGACCAATTTTGGATGATATTGAGTTTAAAATCTTTTAACTAGCGATAGTCTGGTGTATCTAACCTCAATAGACTCTTCCAATGTCTTGATCTGCTCCAACATCTCAGAGAGGTCAGAGGGCAAAGATTCTTGGCTGTTTTCAAAATGTTTACATTCAAGAGAAGCTTTCTCCTTGACATCTGATAACCTGGTCTGTGCCTCACACACAGCATGCTGTAGGAAACATTGTAATGATGATAACAAATTTTGGATAAAATATTATAAAGAAACACAACTAGTTTTGGAAATAGATTGATCAATAAACAAGATAATTAAAAACATAATCTGTGGTTCTATGTCATTTTTATTTTAAGTGCAAAGAGCCCAAGAACCAGATGAAAACAAGTTGAGACCATCATAACCAATCTAGATACTCATAATGCCCAATTCTTATTGTGAAACCAAAGACAAAACCATAACCTAAATACCTCTCTTCCTTAAAAAGAACTACATTTCTGATAAACAGACTTCCAAGGTGAAAACTTTTCAGGAGTAACTACCTTTCAAACTCAATAATCCCAAACTGTTAAACTCAAATTTACTTCAAGATTAAAAAAAAAGGGAACACAGCTTACAAATCAAATTTAAAATGACAACCCTTACAAATAAAGAGATTTACAACATCAAATAAGTGTATGGAAGAATCAAATTTTACTTGCCTCATGTTTTTTAATGACAGGAGTGACTTTGTCAGCATCCAACTGTAATGTACCACACGTTGCCAAGACCTCTTCTTTATCCTCAAACCAAGCCACAAGATCTGTAAGGGCCACTTCAAAACCTTGCCTGTCCCTCTGAATAATCTCACACTGATTGATCTGGTTCAGGGTGTCTGCTTTAAGGTCTTGCACCTAAGGAAACAGAAAGAAGCACCACAAATGTTCAAAACTTTTATTACAGAATAATTTGCTTTAAATAAACATCTTTGTTTTTATGTGTTTCTTTGTATGTTAAGGGTGTTAAGAAATACAAGCTTTGTGATGTGACACATATATATGTCTTCAACTGATATGTATATATCACAATTCTGCTGCTTAGAATAATTAATAGATTTTGCTAAGCAATTGCCAATTTTAAACAATTCAAGTTTTAATAACCTGCTGTACCAGTAAGCTGACCTGAACTTTATTTACATAATTCATTTATCAATAAATCTCAGCAAAGTAAAAGTTTATTTTTCACTGCATTCTTAACACAGTGATCCAAATGTTGAAGTCTTTTTGATTAAATTGTAAATACAAATCTTACTTCATGATCACATCTTATAACCAACTGTACAAATACCTTTGCTGACAGCTGCTGGATCCTGTCTTTTACAGCTGTTTGGTCATCTTCTGTACCTTGCTGACCAATCTGTTTACCCCTCTCTGATGCTACAGCAAGCTCTGGATCCACTTGCTCAAGTTGTTCCAAGATACTCTAAAAAATATCAAACACAATTATAAGTAACAAAATAATATTCAAGCAATCAAAAGAAACATAAAAATAATGCAAAGGCAATGAATACTTAAGTCAAAATAAAATCTGATCAATGATTAAATAATTTCTCAATGAAATAATAGTTGAACCTTAGCATTCATCAAAAATGAACTTTTTATATAACTTATTGAATAAATCTTGTAGGGTACCTTATATTTTTCGAGTCTCTCTGGGATTGTAATTTGCTGACTCTTTACATCATTGAGCTCTTCCTCACATTCCTTAACTTGCAACTCCTGTGAACTCATGTGCTCTTCGAAAATGCGCCGTGCTGAGATTGCGTCAGAACATAGAGCTTGACGTCTGCAAGCCTGATCAGTAAGATTTTCATAGACATCTGTCAAACGTTCAATATCATCCGCCTCTGTACATTGTCCACCAGCGCGGAGTGCGTCCACATTGCTGCCCAGTTTTTTGATAGATGGCTGGAAGCTTTTCAGTTTTTCTTCTATGCTCTGATGAATAATTTAAGTCAGTTAACATATGAGTCAGTAAGCAAGGGGTGTAAGTAATTTAAGAGAATTTAATGACAATGCAAGAAACATTTCAAAAGTGTAGTCAAGTAAGTGAAAAGTTTAGATGCCAAAAAAAGCATGATTTTTTCTCTAGTAAAATATACTTTAGGGGGCATAAGGTAGGGGTCAAGATGCAAACATGGAATAAAAAAAGAAAGCTACATTTATTTCTCATTGAATAAAGCAAACCTTTATTGGTCAATTTACAATTTAAACAAAATACAGTATAATAAAAGAGTTTTTGACTTTGTTATCAAACATTTCATTGAATTTTTAACTAAATATTTTACATCATTTGCTTTTTGTAATCCCTTTATGGGTTTCAGCAACGCATAATGTAAATGAGTGATAAATTGATTTACTTCAAAGACTTTGAGTAGAAGCTCAGCATCTTCTGACTGATGCCCTATAACACTTCCTGTCTGTCGTAGCTCTTCCTGCAGAGACCTCAGCCACTTATCATCATCTTGTATCTGATCCTTGATTTCTCCATGTGACTTGACGGCAAAATCAAGTCTTTCATGCCTCTCAGCAACCTGCTCTGATGCTCTAAAAATGGGAAAACAGCATTTTGTGAGTTTTGTTTGCTACAATTAAGAAATAATATTCATTCTTTTGATGTTTTTAATCACGAGAGTTGTTTGCAGTATAAAGAAAACCCTATATGCTTTTAATCAGTACAAATGTCAAAGTGAATGCTTTGTTGAATCTTTTTGCAGAAAACAAAGTTATGCAGACTCATTAAATTTTCGAAATCTAAGATCCTTACACGGATAAATTAAAATAATTTATATTAAAGCAAAAAGTCTATTGCTGCTTCATTATACACAAGTACAAACATATAAGTAATCGTCTATCATTAACATGTAAATATGTTCAAGAATGTAAAGCATACATAGCAAAATGGAAAAATTATAATTCAATACCCTTTGTACGATGCATCTAATGCATCTAGTTGTTCTCGTAAGGTGGGCTTGTCAGTTTCAACAAGAGAGAGAAAATAACTCTCTCCTATTTCTTTGGTCTCAGTAAGGAGGGATTCAAAGACATGGGCAGTGTTGTTCAAGTTCTGAAAGATCAAAACATAGATTATATCATTCAATATTTAACTGTAGACAGCAAAAGAAGAGAGAAATCATTAATTGAAGTCTGCTTTCATAAGCAAAAAAAGTAAGTAACAAAATAACAGAACACATGACAAAGCAAGGATTAGAAAGGATACAGTAGATTGCGAGAATTACTCTAGCTACAGTTCTGAAATTACTCCTGCAGCAAATCTGCTACTTACTAAAGCAAAAAGTTTCTTAATGTTTATGTAGTAATGCAATAATTAATACAATAATTATCTCTGTAAAAAGTACATTTTTTGTAATCTTTTACCCTGTAAATTTTCTGCTGTTCCTTGAGGACTTCAATGGAAGTATCAACAGGAAGAGCCACTTCACACTGGACTTCAGACTCTCGACACCATCGTTGTATCTTCTGGTAGTCACCTTCAAATTTTTTCCTTGAAGCAGCACAGTCACGAAGATTACTTTGTTGTTGTTTGAGTCGAGTAAGAAGTTGTGTCTGCTGGTCACTCAGTTCTGTGAATATACAGGGTAACCAGGGTAACAAAGCATACAGGATAAACCTTTGTGAATGTTTAATTTGTCTAAATGTCTTTTTTAACACATACTCAAAAATCTAACTTTAAATAATTTTCATAAAGATTAGATTTGCCAGGAACATTTTAAGAAACATGCATGTCAACCACTTGACGAAGCCGAAGATCAGCACTTTTTTTCTCAACACAAAAGGCATCAATTTTTTCCTAACATTTTCTACTGAACAAACTCATGTGATTTTTAAAAGCATGCTTATAAATATAATTGGATGTCTGAGTGGTGGTTTTCAGATTGATTTTGACCAAACTAATATAGCCACTTTAATATTTTGAAAATTGAATTTATCAAAACCGAGTTTTCCTAAAAAATACTAAGTTATTAAATATCAGAGTTTGACATGAAAGTTCAATGTGTAAAGGTTACCTTGTACTGTATTTCCAAACTCTTTCTTTATATCCTCTCCACAGTCTTCACAAACTTCTTCAATCTTGCCTCTCAGCTCATTGATTCTCTCAGACTGGTTTTGAACTTTAGCAACCATTGTCTGGAATAAAGCAAAAATAATAAAGTTTAATGAAGTTTTTTAAGAAATGAATAACCCCAAAACGACTACATGATTTCAACTTGATGAAATTCTCTAGGAAATAAAGACAATAACAAGTTATTGTATTAAAAAGTGAAAATCTCAGAACATGCGTTACTTTTTTCAAATTTAAACCATTTTGTTTAAATGTACGGTTAAACCTAGCAAAAATTCATTTATTTTTTACACTTATCTATAAAATTATGACTAACAAGCATAGAATTAAAAAAAATGTAACATTTCACGATTAATTATTTTTTCCACTTCACATTCAATAGTCTATGACAGTAAGTAAAACAACTTCATACAACAAGCAAAAGTAAGCCAGATCTGCAGTATGAAGCCAAAGCACAACAGTTATAGCAGTGTAATTTCAATGAGTGAGAAAGTTTACAATAATCTACTTATACACAAATCTATATTTTTTACTGATGTGGATAAAACAAAGACGATACCTTGCACTTTTCTAACTGCCTGTCAACCTCAGATGCAGGAAGTCTAATGAGGTCAAAGTTATCAGCTTCTTTCTCCCATTGGTCCAGTTGTTTCTTTTGCTTATCAGTTCTCTCAGTAAAGTCTTTTTTATGTTGTGTCATATCCTCTAAGTTACGCACCAGAGAGGACACAGTACCATAGAGTTCATTATGCTTAGCGTGCACAGCAGCAAGTATCTGATCCAAGGACTCCCGCTCCTAAGAGAGGACAAGAAAAATGATCTTTAAAATATACACACATTAATCTACTTGATCATTCTCATAAGATGATTTTTTAAAGATACATTTTCCCATATGATTGTCATTACACCTATTTGTTGAAGTACACAACTGGAAGAAACAAAAATCTACACCTAAAAGTGTCACAAACTGAATATACAACATTTTTTAAATTTGTGCAAACAAGGTAAATTTGTGCAAACAATGTAAATTTGTTAAAAATTCCATGTTCAAAATTCCAGAGGACAAATGATCTTCAGAGAGAACATACAGCATTCTCACCACCCTCCTAAAGTTGATTTAAATTTAAATTTTCATAATCTTTTTTATTTTATATAAATGCAGGGGGACTGCTCATGTATGTGGCTCTGTATTATAATATAATTTTTGTGACTTAAAAAAGTCATGTTATCTTCATCTGTGACATTTTCCCCTTCTTCTTAACATTTTATGACTATCACATGACTGATGACATGTTTGACTACAGATGGTACCTTTGAGGGAAGATCACCGAGAATTGTCTGTGTCTTGTTGCTTACAGTGTCCAAGGTAGGTTGTTTCTTACTCAACTCCTGTTCCATCATCTGAAAAAAAAAAATTTTAAGTAGTTAAAAGGTAATAATATCGATCGTCGATAGTATTTGACATAGTAAGAAATATAAGAAACATTTTGAGCTAAATGAACAGAAGTCCCCCCCCCTCCTATTTGAGATCCAAAATCTTCTAAATTTGCACAATTTTTAACAAATATCCAAGGTTGTTCCCCCCATTTCAAAATCCTGGCTACGCGCCTGTAAATGAATATGTCTTCTTGACTTCTGTTTAGAAATAAGGTTCCCTGATAGGCAAAAAATAAATAGTTCAACATTGGCTTGTTTGTTCGTTGATATTCCTTACACAACTGATTTTATACTGTTATTCTAGCATTCTAAATGACAGAGTATTTTCTGAAGCTGTATGTTTTTTTATGTTTAGGGAAAGGAATACAACGAGGTGTTTTAAACTTGACGCAAATCAAGTGTGCACTTAAAGTACTCATTATTGCAAGATCAGTCTCCTTTGTTTGCTCTTGACCGTGTAAACTGCATATGAATGGACAACGCACGATAACAAAAATATATACTAAAATATTCCAAATTCTACTTGTATAATAATCGCATAAAATGAGGCATGCTTATACTCCTTTGTAGAAAAGTTGGGAAAAGGTAGAGCAAAGATGGAATGAAAATATCTATTTTGCTATTTCTAATCCCTATTTTAGATATTTCAAAAGTATCCATAATGTTACCTAACACTTATGTCATTGGACTAGAGCACTATAATAAAGACATCAATATGCATCTTAGACTTACAAAATTGTATGTCTAGAATGCATGCTCTTCTTCTTGTTTTGTTGCACAGCTTCAACTTCATCACCATAATTTGCATAAGTTGCTATTGAGAAATAAGCCTCCCTACTTCATTAACTATTCAAGCATACTAATGTCACTCACTTTAAGATGCTCCAATGAGGTCTCCATCTCTTGACTATTGCCAATAACAGGATTATCCAGACCTGCCTCTGCCTTGAACTCCTCCAACCACGCCAGATACTGCTCTGCCTCAGTTTTGATGGCCTCAATGTCAGACCCCAGAACTCCATATCCATCAAGTTTTCGTTGAAGACTTGCTTGGAGCTCACTGTGTTTCTTCTCTTTGATCCTGTTTTTTAACGGAAGGATATAACGATTATTACTACATTCAAACATTTAGTGTCTATACAAAAATATAATGATGAATTTCCTACTCTATAACGTGATGACAAATAATCTAGATGATTTCAAGGAGTTTTGAAACAATAGACAAACAATACTTAAGACAAAAATGAAAACACATCAATGGACAATTGGATCTTCTCGGTATATATATAAACTAGAAACATGAGTACTCAGATTGAGTACAAACTAGACACCATGTAAAATAAAACATTTACTTATTGTACCATTTCAGCATTACTTAAAAATATAACTTTATCAAAATGTGTATTGAAAAACATTGAGAAATAGTGAAGTGTTGAGTGTCAATAACGATCTTTAAACTTGAAAAGTTTGCGCTTTACTTTTTCGATCCATGAGATCATCCTCAGCAAATCTGTAACAGATGAAATAAAAACAT
>JAUUEB010477335.1:0-11292 GCA_032362205.1 Clione limacina | reverse complement strand
AATATAATTAAAAAGCTGCAACTATCAAGTTTAAAATATCGACCTCAAAGATGTGACATGACAAAAAATACTTATAATTCGTATGACCTAAAAACAACTAATCACCTACTATCCCGTGTCCAATATTACCCTCCACATATTTCTAAAAGGTTCAAATTAACAACGTTCAGAGCAAACAATTAGTTGTATTTACCAACAGAATTGTATAAATTGACTATTGTATTGTAATAATAATAATAATAATAATAATAATAATAATAATAATAATGGCATTTATATAGCGCTTGTATCTTTGGAGTAAGCTCAAAGCGCTTTACAACTATTATTACCCCGACAGGTCCAACGATCTCGTACATTCAAGGAAGTATACAAGGGACGCTGCCTGAGTCGCGTCGCATTAGCAATCACAATTACAATCACTGCCTATAGTCGGGTACCCAATTGTACTGCTGGGTAGACAGACGGAACACGATAGCAAATTTTCAACCATGAAAATGTTTTCCCGTTGCGGGGGTCGAACACACAACGCTTTTAGACGACCGGCTCTTGAGTCCGGCGCCTAAGCCAGTCGGCTATCTGCTCCATCTATTGTACAAACAAAGATCTCTAACAAAAAGACATTATCACTTGTTGCAATCAGTCTAATCAACTAACAACGTACCAGAAGTCAACCAAATTTACAAAAGAAGTAGATAAAAAGATGACAAAGACCGCAAGCCTATAGTACCACACAATGATATGATATGATTTTATCATTGGCCAGTTAGCTGTATACAAAAGAGAAATCTAACCCGTATCTATACCGCCGCATATCAGGGTGATGGGATGGAGAATTAACTGACTTTGATTCCTGTTTTACAATAAATATGTAAAAGATATTTCTACTAGAATGTATGATTGTATTTTGTTTAATAAGACGGAACATTCTCATTAAAATTTGTGTTTCTTAACTTGAATTTTACCCATATGATTAATAGTTCTTGTTTTGTGTTGTCTTTAAATTGTCACATTTAAGGAATTGAAAGAGAAAGAAAGACAGAAAATGAAAGAAAGAAAGGGATAAATAAAGTGAACGAAAGAACAAAATAATGGAAGAAAAAAAAGCAAGAAAGCAAGAAAGACGTAAAAAAAATGCGATATTTCTCAGTAAGTTAAAACCAACAATCACATTTTAAAACAAGTGGCTACACGACAGGTGGTTAAAAATCGTCTCAATTTAAGCAGCCAAATCTTAAATAATACCAAAATAAAATGTAGGACATGAAAAAACTATTATTTAAATTATTATGGATTTGCTCAATATTCATTTTGATATACTGCATGATCAATATTTTCTTCGATATCCAAACAAAAATACACATAAACAATCAATTATCAGAGTATTTGTGTAATAATCTTGCTAATGCGTTCTTCAAAGAATTAATTCCCGTTAAACGATTTGCTCTCGGCAATATTTGCTTGCCAATCAGAAAGATTAAACAACGCTAATTAATGATGTGTCATTCTCTTTATGAATTCATTGAATAAGTAAATGTATTGAGGTTTGAATATTTAACTCAGCGTCAACTGCTAATGACGAAATACAGTTCTGTGTCAATAAATGGGGTTTACAGACAACAGTTCTATGTAACCACTTATAAACGATAATAAATATGTCCTTATTCAACATTTGTTCATTTATGAATCCTAAAATATAACATCAGTATTTATAATAATTCGTTCACAATCTAGAAACTATCTTGATTATTTGTGGCTATCAAATGATATTAATCAATCAGGGTCCAAAATAGTAAGAACGAGATGGGATTTAAAAAAGCAATTCACAGCCTTTCAGATCTGTGAGCAATCTATAGTCAAACTTTTCAAGGTGATAATTATTCATAAGAGATAACGCATTTCCAAGAAAACGTATGATAATTTCCTATATTTCTTTTTTTTCAATGTGATTTTTGATGAAGTCACAAAAACTATAATTGAATAGATATTTAATTGAAATGTTGAGGGCTTATATTTAATATAAGTATGTACTGTTGCAGTTAATTGATTACACTTTCATGCCAGGATCGTGGACATAGTATTGTTAACACATATATATACATTATCTTTTACTGTTTGTGCTGTTGCATCAATAGTTTAAGTTGTTTGTAATCGTTGTTATATAGGCCAAATACAGAAGTTGGCGATATATGGCGACTGTGGTAGCAATAAAGAATCGCCGCATTTGAGAAAACAAGAAAGCATCAAAATGTTGAAAAAACGTGTAAAGAAGTCTCATCAAGAAAGTCAGTCTATTTACCAAAGTAGAGTTTGGTTAAGTTAATACCAGCATCCCGAACAAACAAATAAACAAATAAACAAACAAATAAAACGTGATATTGTTATTTTTATTAATTGAAGTAGTCACCAATAACAAGAGAGACATTTAATAATTATATTCAGTTTACAGTCACCTACATAAACTACCTAAATTGTTAATTTAGAATGTAAAGTTATTTTCCGAACATTTTTAATAACTGCGTGGATTTTTTTTTAATGGACACGTGTTCCAAATTAAACAGAGTGCATTTGCGGGATTTTCGTTCTATAAGCATCTTGAGCACACATTGAATGAGTTGAAGACGGTATGAATCGTTTTGAGACAGACAGGGTTCTCTCATCAGTGTGATCCAGAAGTTAGATATTCATTGGTTCTCGTTTATTTATACAAATCCATTCACTTAAACTTGGTTTATTTTCTACAAAATCTAATTCTTGACTCGGTAGTTAATTAGATATAATAATATGTACCATACATTGAGTGTTTTCCTTCTATTGACAGTCAACTGTTAGATTTATATATATATATATCATAAAATGTGAAAAAAATTTCGATGAACCCTCATAGCACTAAGCTATTTTATTATTTATAGTGTATCAAGAAAAACTATCTCAATCTGCGTGTACATTTTTTATCCCATAGGCTCGAAATATAATAATTCGAGTAACATTAACAAAGCTACATAGTAAATGTATTGACTAGACATCGAAAGTAGAGCAGAGTAGACGTATTCAATAATCAGGCTATTCTTATTGTAGCAAGCTAGAGTAATGGAAAGCAAGGTATAATTAAGATAATTAAAAAAATCATTTCGTTCAATCTGTATTTCCATGTCATCCAATATTTCTAGTTTTGTCTTTTGAATGTAACGAACTTACGAGACGCGATCCGGAGATTTGTTTAACCACAAACTTGATATCGCACTTAATATTAATATGTTTTTAAAATCACTTGATATGTCTTGGTTATCGCAAGTCGATTATGTCCGATTAAGATAGACGAAAAATTATATGATCAAATCAGGATCTATTAAGGCGTTGCTGAACAGCTTATTGCTTTGCTGTTTTCAAATAGACAATAGTGTTTGGGTTCGGTATAAACAAAATATCATGACGTTTCATAGCATACAACAAGACACAGATCACTCCTGAAATAAATTCTTCGTATCCCATAACGAAGTCATGAAGTATTTTTTTTCCACTCATCTCCCTAACCATAAAACACATTCCTCAATTAAGGTCAATTTGCCTTGCGATAATGTAATGACAGAATAAGAATGAATAGTGAATAAACATAGCAAGTCCTTCAACACAATCTAGTCTTAAACATTTTACACATTTTAATCGCAAGAATGTTTTGTAATTAGTCCGGTTCCACATTAACGTAAAAACCTTGGACTTAAAAATGTTCATGAATAACTGACAACAACATATCTAGTTATGCCATGTTATTTTATTTGTATTCAATTATTGTTGTATACATGAGTGTCTCTTGTGTATCATAACTTTTGATAATAAACTTAACTGAATTAAATATATAGACCTAGTGGAGGGTAACAACAAACATATACCACTAACAAGATTATAAGTCAGACCTTCTTACGTGCGATTTATCACGCATACGTGCGGGGAACTCATTCTTTATTTTCTTTACGGGTTTATAGACAACTAAAGAGATGGCTCGAATTCTAATTATGTTCAATTCTGTAAGACAACAAAATTCACTGAGAAACAATATTGTAACAGTGTTTGGATTTCAGCTAATAAATAATGTATATTTTTACAACTCACGCAAAAAGACGATTAATTTGTGAAAATTGAACTTTGAGACCATAAATTTATTTTTTCTTTGCAGATACAGCCATATTCTTATTTTGAATTATGATTTTCTACATTTCGTAAGTCTTTAATGTCAATTTCAACGACAAACGTTAGGTTTATAAGGACAAAAACATATTTTGACATGAATCACGCTTTCATAAATATTATTATGACAAAAAGCACACATGTTAAGCGACACAGACGCCATAATCTTTGACTCTTTTTGACATTATATAATTTAAAACTTAAGTAATTCTTGTTTCAATATGTGTGTGAAGTTTATATGTGCTATATCACAATTGTAAAGTTATTTTATTGATGTCTAAACTGAGTTAGGTAAGCCAAGTCAGCAACAGAACCATTGTGTAAATTATCATACATTTGCGTATTTTTATTAAACCAAATTAGCTTCCCAATGCCATGCCCAATTCTCTTACCATATAGCTCCGAATGTTATTTTGAAAAAATATATAATCCATGTATTTCCAATTGATTGCACAGAATTTAAACTGTTGTCTTATCCACGTTTCAAATAGAAAGCCTATTCATATGCACAAAATAACATTCTTTAAAACTTTGTATCCATGAAGATAATTTATATGATTTATTCCATAGCGCGAAAAGTTCCAAAAGAATTTGTTCTGCTTATTAAACCACTTGCAAATGTAAACAAAACAAGCTTAATTAACCACGACCCAGGGATCACGTTCACACACCTGTGGGCAAAAACAATCGAATACACGTCAAAGTCAGGCAGGGAACAAGTTTTCAACAAGTACCTGATTATATCCAAACATGATTTGATTCCTTGACGGGGTACAAGGGTTCCGAAACGTAGGCATAAAGTTAACGTCACGCACAGAGAGAAAACGCGAATAGCGCGCGCACACCACGGCTTATTTTCAACCAATCACCTGGCAGTATTTCCACTCAGCGGGCGACAAACTGTGAGTGAGACTTGAATGAGACTTGAGTATCCGTGAGTAGCGTTGAGAGTTCCATGATGAGCATTGGCTAAATTCTTGTGCACTTTGGAAATGGAGAAACAGGACGTAGGTTTCCCGTGTCCGTCACGGCGTTTTACTGAGATTCGCTCAGTGGGGATCGTCGTTGGAAACGATTAAGCTCATTATAGCCTACTCAGTAATTTCACCGTATTATTATTCGGTCTGCATCAAAAAAGAAATTTCGGCGTTGATTTAACCTTTCGACCTTGGTCGAGAGAAATTACACACAATAAGCTTCCTATAATTAGCATTGTTATCAAATCGACTCCATACGTTAGATGTGTATTGTTGAAAGTAGGGTACGTATTAATATGATATGTTTAAAAAAACTGACGATTTTAGAAAGATCAAAGGGTTAATAATTGATTCGCATGTTTTTTTTAATGTGTCTATCCGGTTGGTTTAACATTTTTTGTTTTTTAAATTCAGTTATAACAGGGTTTATGAGAATTGTTTATATATGCACTGGTTGATTTATATCTTGTATTTAAAGAAAAAATACCAGTGTAATGGAATTACATGTTTTGGGTAAATGCATATAGATTGATCTCTACTTTTATCTTATTTTTATCACACAACGTGAGAGTAATCCATTGGACACATTCGATTAGCTATTGATTTATTAAGTGCCTTAATGCATGATTTTGTTCTCGGTATTCAAAGACAACATTCTGAATAATTTTTTACTATATTCGTGTTTTACGTTCATTGACAATCACGTGGTAACATTGAGTGAGATCAAAGGGTGAAGAGGTGTGTCGTCCTTTATACTTACCACTTACGTGATTATGTTAAAAGTTGTGCTAGTGTTTGACGTCAACATTTAAATTTATATCGGCGACTGTGTTATTCAGATGGTGTTACGTGCTGTCCCATAGACGATGACGGTGTAACCCTACTCGTACATCCGGTCACACTATACTGACACCGGGCCGACCAGTCTTTGCAGTATCGCTGATTATATTCAATTTTTTTAAAGTTTAGGTTTGAGCAATCGAACTTTATCTCAGGGTTGAACGACTTAATCACTCTTCCATCTAAGAAGTCCCATTAAAATAGATTGAAAATGCTCATTTAATGATTGCTATATTTTTTTCTCACGGAAAACTTAGTATTTCATTCGTTTGGCGAAGTAAAAGTGTTTAAATGAAGATGTAAGAGAATTAGTTGAAATGAAGCTTACAAAGCTGTATACCAATAAAAAACCGCTTGTGTTTAAATTGAATGGAATTTTCCGACTCCAAAATCCAACAACGTCTTTTCAAATAATGATATCATCCGGTAAAAACAAAAATTCCCAAAAATAAAGGCAAAGAGTTAAAACAATGAATAAAACGATAACTTAGGTTTATATTACACAACTAACCAAGTCCAACATTTGTTTATTTCAATGCTCAACACTTTTTGCCTCTACGTTCACTAATGATTATGACTGAAGGGCGGCGCCTCTAAGATCACCTATTTACTCAAGGGAACGCGCACATTCTAGATTTGATTGATTTTCAATTGGGGATAATTTGGAAATTCGGAAATCTCCATAGCGTGAACAAATAGCCTAGGGGTGTCTTGTCTGAGGATTGTCTCTTGTGGGGAATTGGACAACAATTTTCTGTCCCACCACTTAATTTTCATCATCTTTTCTCCATCTCTGCTTGTTCTTTTTATTTATTTTTTCATGTCTAACCTTATTTCATTCCGTTTGAAAACCCGTTTTGATGATTCGGGAAATTAGTTTATAATGTGACAGATTTGCTGTTTATCTTTAGTCGATTTATCTAGCAAGAATATTGTTTTGATAGAACTATTTCACTTTTCCATTTTTATCTGTTTCTTCTTTATTTTATTTTTTCAAAGCCGTTCTTTTGCCTTTATTTCCTGAGACATCCGCTTTGAGAGTGAAAGTCCTTTCGTTCGAACCCTCGCCAGTCATTTGGTATTAAATTAAGCAACGACCGCGCCTTTTTTATGGCGTTAGGGAATTCTTACAAAGATATATCGACCTGGTGTTTATTCGGAAATACTGAGAACGATGATTTGCATAAGTGACACTTCATCTCGAGTTAAATAACTTGATTGATTATTGTATACACACATTTACCATCATATCTATATGGGTAAGTAGATCTAGTGTGTAGTCCTTAGTGGGGGAGAACTCTAAACCGTGGGTTCGGTGTGAATAGAAATGTTAAAGATCCAATGTTTATTTTAACTAAAATAAGGTAGCTGTAAAATTCACCATCTGAGCAAAATGCCGAAGTACTTCTCAACCAGTGCTGTGCGGATTATTGAAACACAATATCAGATTGATTTGGTTCGGATTATCTTTTTTGGTAATCAGATAAGATTTGGGTTGTATTTTTTTCAGTGATCCGATGGATTGGATTATAAGATAAAATACTGGATATTTTTGGGCTTGGATTATTTGTTTTAAAATTTAAAAAAAAAAGTTTTCGGAGTCAAAACGAAAACACTTATAATTTCTCAATGGAATGTATGATATACACACTCTCAATAGCTTTAGCATCAAATAATATAGTTAGATGCCGTCGTTTTAAGAGCGGTCGTAGTTTTTGTCAACTGTTTAATGGCATAATTTCATAATATTCATGTTTTTTTTCTTATAAAAATGTTTTATTTGTTAAATAATCCACTTCAACTTAAGGTGGATTTTCGTAATTTTAGAAGCAGAATTATTGGGTTATAGTACCCAATAAATAAGGACTTGATTGGATTACTGGGAAAAGTAGTGGGATTACGAAAATAGCAGGATTGCCCGCTAGATTTCCCAGTACTGTTATACACCGACGCTCAAGATCTCGAGATAATGAATTTCTGTTCTTTACTTGTTTCACCCTTGCGACCATTATTGGAGTTAATTTAACAAAAACGTTAAGACATTTTTACAACTAGAAACATGAGTACTCGGGTAGAGTACAAACCCGACACCATGCAAAATAAAACATTGCCTTATTGAAACATGTCAGCATTAGTTTAGATATGACTTTATCAAAATATGTATTGCAAAACATTAAAATAAAAAAAAATTAATTTCTGCTTGGATTGCAATCAAAATAATACGCTTTAAACGATTCATTAAAAGATATTGTGCTGCGCAGCGCAAAGGAACACATTACAATGTTCCGCGTGAAACGTTGCGCACCAGGCACTGGTATTAAACGTGTTCTTGATCGCCGGAAGACAAACCTGTCACAGTGATTGAGCCAATCGAGTATATCTCTATCATTCTTTGGTAATTACTTTTAATTCCATAACTCTATCAACTGTCAACAGATGTTGTTGGAATTTAATAGGGGTCTTCATCGGGTTGAATTACAACATCGTACAAGATTTTAAGTCAATGAGTGGTATATTTCTTAATTATCGTGGCCATATACAAACAGACAAACGAGAAGCGTTACATACCCTACATCAATTCTTGGTGTCGGGAAGATGTAAGGAACTTTCTTTTCCGTGGATGATGTTTTTTAAATTGTAAATGGACAAATATTTTAATCATATAAGATAGCTTATTTTCTTTTTTTTTCATAATTCTTGCGGGCATATCACAACTTATTTTGGTATCAATTTGTTAGTTTTTATAAAGGTCATTATGAAAATGATATTAAAATTCAGCTTGAATGACACCATTCGTTATTAAGAACATGAAACATATGAATCAAATGTGCACCAGGCAGTGGCCAAATACCATCACCATCAAAGTACAAACTATATAAATAGTAACTCGATTGTCAAGTGCATATAGCGTGATCTATATAAGACACTTTTTATTAAGCAATATTTGTATATCTATGTTAAAATTTCATATCAGGTGTAAAAGGCACCGTGTTAAGGTGAATATCGAGTCCTGTGTGAGCCATACATCTGTATAAACACCAGACCACAAGTTAGAACACCTGACGGCGTGAGCGCAAACTGTTTTTGGTGGGACGCTTAATAAACCCGTCTGACTCCTTACTATTACTGGATTATTAATCTTTCGACACCTCGTATAGTTATATTTTTTCATTTTCGGTTGTAGTTGTTTTTATACGGAGGGTCTGATTAAACACTGTATGTCTAATAAATACATTTTGTGATTTTGTATTCTTTAGATCACATATATTTTCTGTAAAAATGTTTTTTTACCCAAATATGTTGTAAAAGCAGCCTGGGACAATAAACTAGATTTTAAATATCGATGTATCTATTTTTGTGTATATTGTTACGTTTTAGTTTAGTTGTTATCGTATTGTATATTGTGTGTTCTGCTCTTAAATTGTAACTGTTTACTTTTCTGTTGAAATAATGCAGTAAAGCGATAAAGGACAACAATGACTTAGCTAGACAACTAGATGCCTGCTTTGCGTCTTGACCTTTTGCAAACACAAGTTTTAAAACAGCAATGTATTATGCCTTCTACAGTGGCAAACCTAAAACAATCTAATATTGTGTCGAAGCCGTCGTGAAATTATTATCAAACAAACAGAATCGTATGCACATCTTTCCACACTAAAAAATACGTAATTTCACCTCATGCAATTTAATCATATATATGCAATTCATTTTAAAGAACAGTATCACAGTCCTCCCACTTCTCTTAGGCGGCTTCATAATTTGAAATATCCGGACATTTAAAACTGCGTTCATTTCCAAGCTATTTTTGGCATCACACCAAAGTGTGCAATATTTCGCCCTCGCTCGCTGGTGAATAGTGAGTCATCTGATTTTTTTTTATTGTCACTCGACAGACTTACAGATGACACATGAACAGGCTACGCTTGGCTTTAAAAACACGTTTTATCACTTGGGTGTAACGAACATGTCATGTCATGTCATAACAATAACATATACAATCTTCCGTGCACGCCTGGTTGACCTACATTGTTGTAGACGAGTAAGCAGAAGCTAAGTGATGGTCATCAGTTGATATTGTAAAGAATTGGCATGGTTAGATCCTTTTGGTGATATCTATTGTGAGTGTTGATAATAAGAGTAACTTCCCCTTGTTTTTAGGCATTCTCTTTTGTTATATATAATACCACGGATATGAAAGTGTGATGAATACGTTAAGATAAACAAGCAACTGTGACTAGTGTCTCGTTTCATAAACTTTGTGTTAAAACTTGTTCTTGTTTGGCACATATAGAAATGTTTCTACTTCACATACCCAAGTTCTTGTGTTTGAATCGGGCTAGTGTCACATGTTTGCCATTTCCGCCATTGGCTTGGTCCTTGATAAAGGAAGATTTTGTATGACATGCATCTAATATGACCGCCATTTGTAATCAAAGTGTGTAAATCATAACACAATAAAAAGCTATATAGGCTTGAAAACTGTGTCCATGAAAGTTTTAAAACATTAATATTTTCAAAATATTCTGCTTCGTTAAAGGAAATCCCATTTATTTTCTTGTAAAACTTCAAAAAACTCCACTCATAAACGAATGGAAAAATATTGTTTGACACAACACTTCTTAAACAGTGGGAAATAAAAAGATTCTGACAAGAAATAAAACAAACCCATGTCTACGTTTTCGGCATTAATAGATCCACTACAAGACAGGAACTCCTAGACCAGAATATTAACATCGGTCTTATGTTAATTGGATTGAAAGTAGATCCCAGTGACGTCATGGTCAAGTCTCGTGTGTATGCAAAGGGATCTCTTGAGGAACCTTTTTCGTTTTTTTGTCATTAAATTATTCGACAAAGCTTTTATTTCTATCATCACGATCACATCTGTTTTTGGTAGATTGCAATAAACGATTATAACAAGATCTTTGAGCCACGAAGTATCTGTGAATTTGGTTCATTTGATATACACGATACATTTACAACTTGATTGACTATTTATTGTACTCGAACAATAACGTGTTTTAGAACGATTGCATTTTAAATATACATCGATGTAGAATTAATTCAATTGCTTGTCCGATTTCCTTATTGTTAAGTGCTGGGAAGCCTATAACATCAGGCAAGCAAACAATAGAGCAAAGTCTTTGTCTTGATGTTCAAAAGTGCAACATTTATTATCCGTGCTAAATTTGTATGGTTTCACTATCTTGAATGTCGGTAATGGGTTACATGGCTCTGGTTGGAACATTCAATACCAAATTTGACTTAGGAAAGATCTTTTAGAGAAAATAGA
>JAUUEB010477313.1:0-11293 GCA_032362205.1 Clione limacina | reverse complement strand
TATTTTAAACATGTTTTATACATGTTTTTAGAAACTCTGTCATAATGTTCCCTTAACCGTGGAATGAGCCATATATATATATATATATATACCATAGGAAAGATTAATGGAAATACTGCTAAAAATATTCTTTGTTTTATATGTTATATACATAAAGTCCAGTCCTGAATTGATGCACCAGGGATACATTCTATGAAACTCTTTAACAATTTGGAACCTCACTTACAGAAACATACATGATGAAAAAAGAGGGATGCTTTCTTGGCCTTCTGAATGACAAAAACAACACTTATTTCTTGAACTACAAAATCATAAGCTAAAAATCAATAAAGACATTTGAATTTGTTTAAAACATTTTCATGAAAACTAAACAAAGAAGAAAAAACCATTGTGCCAGCTGTCAAAACAAAACATGCATTAAATGGTGTAAAGGGAAGGCAACTAAAAGTGTAGATGGTGAGGTATTAAGTGTTTTGCAGTTTGAAATGTAATAGCATAAATTTGACTTGAAAATCTAGTCCATGGTGTAAATCAGATTCTCATTAAAAGAAACTACACAAAACAAAAACGTGGTTCTTACACTCTTAGACTTAGTTTTTCACAAATCGGGGGAAAGGTAAAGTCTATTGCCAAAAAATGTAAACCACAAATTACTTGGTATTAGAATTCCTTAATAAAATAAAGCAATTTACTCTCAGCATTCTGGGTCTTTTTTTACCTAGTTAATTTTGGCTTTAAAAACTAAACCTTATTTATAATTCTAGAGAACAGGGAAACATATCATGTAGATCAATCTAAATGCTCCCTCTGCCTAAAAACGGACACCAATGATCAAAGACCTAGGGAAAGATATCTTGATGGTTAATACAACTTACCTGGTTCTAGCATAGTGAGGATACGAGCTTGTTCTCTTTTAGCAAGAGCTTCTGCCATCGCCCTCTCAGCCATCTTCTCAGAATGACGTTTTCTTCCTCGTTTCTTTCGCTCTGGGATGAATATGCCCTGTTAAAGAAGAATTGGTAATTAACTTATTCTAGAAAAATACTATCATATCAGAGGCATATGTTGTTAATGTATTTCAAATCTGATGAAGGAGGATCATGCTCATAATTGATGGTAGGTTCTAAATTCCCATTCTAAAACTAAATTCCCTTATTTAAAAGTGTTTAAATAAGTGTGATCAAATTTTGATCATTTTGATTTAGTCTTAACAGTTTTCCTCATCATTTCAGAAAATAATTGACAGCTTTCTTTTACACAAGCCATGAATAATACAATACAGACTACTAACCAATTTCTGCTGCTCTTGTTTATCCAATTCAGATGTACCATTCAGAAGAGAGTTTCTCATTAAGTCTCGGCTGACACCAGGCATAGACTGGTCAAAACCAGATGGAGATGAGGTCACCAGCGGTGATGCTGGCAGGTGACGCTGTGGAGTATGTGATGGTGTCCCAAAAGAAGTGGAAGCAGAACTGTGACTTTGATTCTGTAAACTCATTGACTCTGACTGGCTGTCATCACTGGACAATGCTCCTGTTGCACTTTGGTTCAAAAGTTGTTGTATACGGTTGACTGTGAACAAAAAGTGTAAATCTGACATTCGCTAACACCATGACCCCCTTTTTAAAATCATATATATATCTTCTCTGTAAAATACGCACCAAAACTAAAAAGCTAATAACTTTTCTTACAGTCCACCCTATTTTCACGAAAAACTTAAACACACACCTGGTAATATCTACCAACATTTTGCTCAAGTTTCAAATTGATTGAGTCAAAACTGCGGCTGTAATCCCATTGCATACACACACACATCCACAAATAAATAGATTTTGAATTTTATTATGTTTCACAAACTCAAACTTTCATACATTTCACAACAATTGAGAAGATGTTAAAAAATCTTTTTATCTTGAGGGACCATTTTAAGGGTTGCTTGTTGCTGCTTGAGCAAAGGTAAGCTCCAAATTGTTTAGCAGAAACACAAGTGTGTACAGCAAATAAATAAATGAATGAAACAAGCACAAACATCTACAATAAAAACAGTTACAGAATAACCCTTGTCTTATGAGCAATGAAGCAAAGTAGACTATAAGTCATTACTTCAAAAATGAACAGAATCATACCTTTGTCAGGGTCAATTTCATACTTTCTACGCCTTCCTCTTCCTCTCTTCTGGAATGTCATTCTTAAGCCATCACTTCCTCTCTGTAATGTTCAAGAAGAGAGAAAACAAATTTTATGAGAATGTTTCTTTTGCACTTCATACATTATCACAAAGTAAAGAAAAAACAAATTCCATAATTATAATTCAATTATAAGTTATAAGGTTATCTTGCTTCAAATTTTCAACAAATGAGAAAACATTGAAACAGTTTTCTAAAATATAAGCTTTATTCTTTTGTCAGAGAACTCATCCCCCAAAAAATTTTGAAATGTTCGCATTTTAATGGAAAATGAAAATGTTTCTGTATTTCTATGACTTTTTAAATACTTAAGAAAAATCTGGAAATGTGAAAAGAATTATCTCTGCATTCAATATAATTACAGAGTAGTATAAATGGGTAAAAACAATCTACAATCATATCAAATATATTTCACCAAAACCAATAGAAAAATATTTAGAATACATTCACCAACTGGGCATATCAAATGAGGCGCTAAAAACATTGAGCTTAATTAATTTGGCAACTAGACTCACTTGAAAAAACAGGTACTTACATCATAATGATTTGAATCCATCTATAACAGTATTACAATTCAGGGCAAAAATAAGATTTGAGATGCCATAGGAGGTTAAAGTTCATAGCCTTTAGCGACCCATAAGTGAAAAATTCAAAAAATAATGTACATAAAAATGACTACATGATTGCAATCTTTAAAAAGCAGAGGGTAGGAAGACAGGCAAGCCACCAAAGCTCTATTTTGAAGAAGATGTGGAAGTGCATTGTTTGCCTTTTATTTAATTTTAAAAAAAAATCTTAATAGAAAAAATAATAAATGACAACCATTCACTAACTTTAAAACTAAAAAGAAAATGTGAATAATTTCTCAATCCAAGAAAAGAAAATGTACAGGTCAATCTCTTAATCCATACAGAGCATGTCAAAGTTTACTCCCCCTCCCATCATGACCAGTACAGAGTTCAAGAACAGTACAGTACAACTGATCATTTGCTTTTCTTATTTTCCTCTCATCTACAAATCCCTTATCAAAAGACCAGATAAAATAAGTTCTTGAAAAAGGAATAATCAATAGCATTAAAATCTAAGCTAAGCAATAAATGCAAAAACATGCAAAGATTCATAAAAATCAAAGCATTTTACAAAAGAAATCTAGACTTGTCCCACTAGTGTTTTGCTAATGTATCAGCTTGTGTTGAAACAGTTCACATGCTTTTCAAATGACTTGGTGTTATTAGCTTTTCTCAGGATATATTTTGAAGGGACTGAGAATTTCTTGAACATCAACCAGTTCTTCAGGAGTCAATATTTGTTAAATTAGGATGACAGAGATTGCGTTGAATTGAACAAACTAAGAAGCCCAAAAGGAGCATTACAAAAATAGAACTGCATTGGAACCACCCAGGGATTAAGAGGCAAGGCAGGCCAAGAGGGCCTTAGATCAGATGCTAAGAAGGTGATATGGAACTAAGTGACCATTCATGGACTGAGATGAGAATTTTTGTTCAGGACCAAGACAGGTTCAACAGGTATAAATAATCTTCCGAAAAACAGGAAACTATGCTGTAGCATTGATTTTCGGAACTATAAACTTTTCTGGACAAATCTATAATCATATATTAAATACCATAAACTTAGCTGTAGCAGTTTGCTAGCTCTTTCGAGAGAATATTTACCCCTGACTGGTTGAAGGTATATGTATGTACCGATAACCTGGAATAGGTGTCAAATGTTGATGAGCCGGCCAACAACTTAAAAAAAACAGCAAAAGAAAGCAGAAAATGAAAAGCAGTTGTAGAAAAAAAGGGATATTTGCAGGCTTGACATGTTATTAGACAGCAAAATAGGGACAAGATAGTAAGACCATCCTGTTTTAGCAATTTGCAAGGTTTGTCAAATTTCAACTTTGAACGGAAGAAAAGGGTAATAACATTAGTCCTAAAAAGAAATTTAGCAAGAAAAGGTATTTAGTATTTCTCAATATGTTGCAGACAATGATTATTACCAATCTGACTTCCAATCACTTTGAATGAAAAGTATCGTGGGCTGTTATGAAAATAAACATAGCACCATTACTATCAATTATGACTGAGTATAACCTGTTATCTTAAAAACCTATTACACATAATATGAAATAGGACAGAAGCAAAGAAAACAAAAGATCTTATTAAACAAAAAACGAATGCCGCAAACCTCAAAAGCTGAAATTTTATGCAGAGAAAATTGGGTAAAGGTTAAATAAAAAGACAGAGAAAAAATAAACCGGAATCTCAAAGGCAAAACGAAAAGGTATGCTACAGAGGTCATCCCAAGGTGCTGTGCCAAGATGCAATTAGCTTTGCTCTGTCTACCTTACCTCTGTGGACATTTGGATAGGTAACCCTCTATCATAGAAATCTCTATCTGAGTCCATGTCCAGCCCTGACCCCGACCCACTCATCACCTGGCCATGTAAATCTGCTCCTGGAAGACCCTCACTCTGGTCAGAATCAGCTCCTGTAGCACTGTCAGATTTGAGAGCAGCGCTGACTGGTGTCTCACTGCGTGAGTCGTGTGTAGGGGTGCCCATGGTTGGGGTGCTGTGATTAGGCAAGCCATGTGTAGGTGTGCCTGGAGGGAAGAAACCTGGAGGTGGTCTTCTAGAAAATGGCCATTCCCCATTTTCAATGGTGTAACTTATGTGCTCCAAGCGGTGGAAGATGACCCTGTCCTGTTGATATAAAATCAATTGGGAGTTCATTGCAGATGTGTCAAAGACAGCTGAACATGTGTGACAAAACAGTCAAAATTCTATTTATATCATACATTTTGGTTCTCAGTAAAAAAAATAATTAAGTCTTTAATTCAACATTCTTTGACTAATTATCAAGTGTGCCTAGTTCATTGTTTAAGTTATATGTGGTGTCAAATCTGTGTAAACAGTTAATAGAAATACTTTCTATGAACATTTCAGGAAGCATATTTTTTAAAAATCAAGGGGATTTAAAATGTCTTTCTTTTTTAAAGCAAAAACACACATTTTAGAATATATATGAACATGATGTTTGATGTCATGAGGTAGGGCAAATAACTAGTAGTTGCATACCTCAACCTGGCAATATCTTTTTCGGTTCTGACATTTAATTTGAACAGTACATTATGGGGGCGCGGTAGTGTAGTGGTCAGTGCACTCCCTTACTATGCAGAAGGTCCTGGTTCAAATCCTGCCGGGGACTCTCAGGTTTTTCTGCAGCCCTCCTGTTCACCCAGCAGTAAAATTGGGTACCCGACTATAGGCAGTGAATGTCTTTCTAAGATTACCAAAGTGAATCGCTATGGTGTATCCTGAATGTGTGCAAGTATGTCTTTTTCCGGTTGTCGGGGTAATAATTTCATGTAAAGCGCATTGAGCAGGCCTATAAGGAGTGGAAATGCGCTATATAAATGCCATGTATTATTATTATTACATACCTTGGGCCACTCTACTGCAGGACCAAAATAGCGAGTTGGGGCAATTTCTCCTGGTTCAAGGCCATCCATCTCTATATCTCTTGGATCATCCCCAAAAATACCAGATTGCCCTATAACAGTCTGAAATTAGAAATAATAAATATGACTTCAAATCTTTTAAAAAGCAATTGTTCATTTTTATTAAAAATCAAGCCTATCCAATAGTTTGTTAAAACATTTTACAAATTAAAAACTGTAATTACATAAATAAATTCAAAAATCAGCCATTTATGCAGTTGTAAGACACTTTCAATGTGATATGAGTGAGAAATTACAATGGAAAACAAAAATTAGAAAAAATAATATGCTTCTTAACTTTCACGTCATAAACAAACACCAAAGGCAATTTTCATCTACATAAGGAAAATGTTAGTACTTAACAATATCTTTTATCAAAAAGGAAATCAGTCATCATTTCAACAACCCTACTCTAGAAAGGCTATATAATGAAAATGATAAAAATGTGATGAATAAAATAATGGTTCTTACTGGTAAACCAAGCTCAGCTTGCCGTGCCTCTCTCTCATGTCGTAGCTTTTCTTCTGCAATTCTTTCAATCTCTGAATTCATTATCTTTTCCTTTAAACGAACATACTCAGGCTTCCCGTCATCTTCATCATCTCCAACTTCAATGACGTCACCGGGACCTTGCAGACTTCTCATCTTATTGACTTGAGCTTCTATCTTACTCCTCAGCTCTGGATTTATCCTCAGTTTATCATCACCATCATTTGGCACATCTTCTGTCTTGTTTACTTTTTCATCTATATTATCCTCAGACTTAACCTTGGCTGATTTATCTTTTTCCAAACTTGCATCTGACTTGGGTATTATTTCATTTTTGTCATCTGTACCCTCTGTCTTCACAATTTCTTTATCAGCACAATCTGATTCTTTGACATCTTCCTTCTTTATGTCTGTTACCTCAGATTCTTTTCCTTCAACTTCTGGGCTATCTTTTTCATTCTTCATCTGTTGTCTTAACTCAGTTGTCTCATTTTTGGGATCTTTGCTGGCAGCTTCATCAGCACTTGTTTTTTCTAAATCATTAACAACAGGTGTTTCATTTTCTTTTGAGATGCCCTTTTCAGCTTTCATTTTTTCACTTTCTGATAACTCTGGTTTTTCCTTGTCTTCTATTCCTTTCTCTTCTTCCTTCTTAAGTACTTTTTCAAGTTCTTTAGTTGGTGAACTCGCGTCAGTGACATTACTTGTGATTTCATTTTCATGATCGTTTTTCTCTTTAATTTCAGTCATATTTTTCTCCTTTACATTAGTAGCTTCCACAGAAGAGGTATCACTATCACTCTTTGTTTCCTTGTTTGCATTGCTGGACTCTGGCTGTTCAAGTTCACTTTTAGCCACAGTGGTATCCATTCCTTCTAATTTTGGTTTAACTTCATCTTTGACATTAGTAGACATGTCCATGGCCTCTGTTTTAATCAAATCCATACTATTGGTTGTTTCTAGGACAGAAGTCTCATTCATTTTAATGTCTTTCACTTCTTGCTTCCCTTCGAAAATTGGTTGACCATTCGCATCCATTTTCTCCTGCTTTATAGGTGTGCCTGCTGGGACAAAATTGAAAAATCAATCAACAATTCATGTGATGTTTTTTCTAGATTGTATTCCGGACATTCATCAATATACACAGTCTTAATCCAAGTGATGCACTTTTAATTTTGTAAAACGAATAACATAATAAATATTGTATATTTATAAAACATCGTGTCTGTCACAAAAAATCACCATGTCAGAGACTCTATATGATTAAGTCCCAAATAAGAGCGTCTGCACTTGGCTTTCTATCTGTTAAATAATACATATTAAACATGCCAATCTTTAGGAGATACCAAGTGTAATACCAAGAGAGGTCCATGGTATTTTTTGTTTTTTGTTTCCGTCAGTAACTGATTTTGCATTATTAATCTGCTTTAAACACTCAATTTTTTGTTTAATACTTTGATACTACCAGAGATGAGAACTCATCCCAAAAAAATCCCTGACATTTTAGGCAAGTACATAAGCATGAGGGCACACACAAACCTTTTTTAAATAGGTTGAAATAAGAATGGTCAAGTGACATGCTGTAGTTGTTTTGATTAAAAATAGAAAGAAAACCAAGGCCTTTTATTTGCATTCAAAACAAAACATTCATAAGTAACAATGACTATCTACATGAAGTATAAAAATGTATTTGAAACCTATTGAAATAGTCTCAATTTAAAAGAAATCTCACCCATTTCCATGTGAGGTGGCCCTTGAAATGAAGCCATAGCTCCTGGCTGGCCCCTTATGTTTCTCATGGAGTTTTCCAACACCAAATGGAAAGATAAGGTCTTGTCTCTGAGAATGTTGAAATCTGTCTTTGCCACACCATGTCTGAGGGGAAATCAATCAAATTGTCAATAATTAACAATGTACTGCCAAATGTATACGATGCCAAACTCATGTCTTATCCAAAATAAGAAGTTCATTTACCTTATGAAGGCCTTTAATTATCTGCCCTTGAATTTTGCCTCTCATTTTTTTCAGAACACATCTTTTAAAGTTTGTTCTGTTTGTTCACTATGGAATGATCACATTACATACCAGTCACCCAATGTACAAATATATAATATGAAAAATGTTTGATAGACATAAAAATAACATGTTCACAATCACAGTCTAAAACAAGGAGTGAAATTAAATATGAGCTTAAAAGAGATTTATACTATCACAAAGAGTTTCTTTAAAAAATATAAATAAAATAAATAAATAATTTAATTAATTTTGCTCCTATTGTCAAGAGATGGGAAATGCAGAAAGGGTGGAGAAAAGTTGACATGGTTGAGAGAAGTACAAAGGCAACAGGGAGAAGCTATAAAACAAAGGAGATGCCATAAAATACAATAATAAAGACAACTCCTTTATGGATTGTGAAGTGTATTGGTAAAGTAAATAAATGATTTACCTGGCAGCTCCTATGAGGAGTTCCTTGTCATGCTGACCACATATCCACCAGCTTGGCATATCATATGATGGCTGACATAGTTTGACTCGTTCTTCTAGCATTGGATGCATCAGAATATCTTGACGGATCTTGTTGAGTAGATCAATCCTTGCCAAACAGCGACTAGCACGTTCCTCAGTGATTGGCTCCACAAAAATCATGTTGGGTGGCACTGTATGAAGTAAAAGTAAATAATATCAGGGGGGCTTTTCCAGACAAATGCATTACAAAATTCAAGCAGAAAGTGTAATGTGCAGCGAGTTTGCAAACATATACTTCGACTTCAATCCTCATACTGAGAAAAATAAAATGTTTCAGTGCTAAAGCTAACTATAATGCAGACAAGGCAACTATTAAGTCACAAAATAATTATCCAAAATCACATATGCAGTCTGCTTTAATAACATGAACTGAATACTTTATTCTATCATTTTTGGTAACAAGAGAACAACTTTAACAGATCTTTAATGAAGAAATTAAACTCCCTGATTCAAAGGTTTTGAGAACCAATTGAAAAAAGGTCATTTGTGGAAATTTCTATAATAAATTCAATATCACTGACAACTAATAAAGAAATGAGTCAAGCAAAAGCAAACCTTTAAAACAATGGAATAAATTAAACTAAAATCTTTCCAGCAATGATTGATTGTAATTTGATTTCCTCATTCCAAATGTATCTTAACATTAAATACAAAATTCTGTCTACTTAAACTTAAAAGATAATGATTTGATGCATATTAAAGGAACAAAACTTTTTTCTGCACTTATACAGCTAAAAGACTAAAATAAAAGCTAAAGATATACTGCAGTCTTTCATGTAGAATTAAGAAAGAATTTGGTTCAACTGGGTAAAATAAAATCCAAATTAACTTCTTCAATTCTATGGAACTGAGAAAATGTTTTCCATTTTTAACACTCACAGTCATTAGGCTTCAGTTTCCCACATACACGCTGACACATGAAGTAAAAGGCATGGAAATATTCTGTGAGGGAATCATCATGTTTCTTGTCAAGTCTTGCTTGTTCACGGAAGCGGTCCCAACGGAAACGTCCAGCCACTCTGCTGAACTCCACACCAAATGTAGACACTGTACGATAAAAGTCTGATTCTTCTCTACGAGTCCATCGGCTGTAATGATAAGGAATGCTAATACAGTTTGGCAGAGTTAGCATCTGCCTCCTTCATCACCGAAAAAGGGATGACAAGAGAAAGCATGATGATGATGATAACCTTTGATCTAAAGGTTTTTTATATAGATTTTGTGTACACACTTTTCTTTAATTCAATCATTTACAAAAATTCTCAATAAAAAAAAGTTAGTTATAATACCAACAATATAAGAAGAAATATTTTTTTCATATGCTTATTTTAATCATTAACTTTAATAATTTAAAAAAAGTTATTAAAATAAAGTGTTATAAAAATTCAGATTCAATTTTCAAAATTATAAAAAAGCCCTAAATTTAAATGCGGTTAGGTATGAAATATGCAGGGTGAAAACAGTGACACAGTATACTTCACCACATAAACCTTATTTACCTTTGCTGAACATCTTTTCTCTTGAAATCTCTATCCTTATTGTAGTCAGTTTTTTCTCTCCTTTCAAGTTTCTGAGGAGAAAATTTGAGAAGTGTTCACCAATAAACATATATTATTTCATAAGATAAGTGACAATTATATTACTAATCACATTGTGAAAAAAAAAAAAAAGATAAAAAGAGTCAAGGGCACAATCTAATAAATTTAAGGACTAAATCAAATATTTTACCTTTAAGCGCCTTAATAAAATTAAAGTCACTTCTCTTTATGTGTAAACTATTATAGAGAATTTCTAGCCTGGCCTGAATTATGCATTTAGGCATGCTAGCTTACCACACCTTCACAAATGAGCTCAGTGCATTCATTGTCCACTGTTGCCTGACAAAGTTCATTGACATGCCAAAAGATGAAACATTCTAACCCTGTAATTACAAAAATCACTCTAATCGGGACAACTTATGTAAGATTTTCTTTTAACTAAAAATTGCCAATGATGAATCAGAAATCTATGATTTATACTACATCTTACAGCGCACTTAAGTCCACCTCTGACTATGGTCAAAAAAGTTAGAGGTATTTACAAAGAATAAAAACTAAAATAAAAAAGCATAAGTTGATCTAAAAAAAATGTTAAATTAATAACAGCAAAAAATGGCCTTGTTAAATGAACCATGTTCTTACTCTTTGCATTTGTTCATTTTTCAGCATACGCTTCTTGTAATGTCGCTGGAAGTTAGTGATACATTTCCTTAATCTGACATTCAAGCTGGAAGCATCAGGGAAAGGCAAGTAGTTGTCTTCCTCTGAAATAAATAAATGAAAAAATAAGATTGGTTTCAATAGCTCATTATGGTTTACAAAACATACTCAGTAACACAGAAAAGAAAGCTGAAGTTACAAAATCAAATACAGATATCATTGATACAAGCTTTTAACAAATTGAGGTTAATATTTAATTTTTTTAAATTTAAAATTAACTCTCTTCAGTCCTTGATTTTTTCATGTTTTTAATGTTAAATAAGGTTGCACTTATGAATATGCTCATGAAACCATACTTTACACCAAAGGTATGTCATGTTATATATC
>JAUUEB010477302.1:0-11295 GCA_032362205.1 Clione limacina | reverse complement strand
CCTTCCTTCCTTCCTTCCTTCCTTCCTTCCTTCCTTCCTTCCTTCCTTCCTTCCTTCCTTCCTTCCTTCCTTCATTCGTTCATTCCTTCCTTCCTTCCTTCCTTCCTTCCTTCCTTCATTCATTCATTCACAGTTTCATTCTTTCATTCCTCATATTCTTCCTTCCTTCTTAACTTCTTTCTTCCTTTTATTCTTCTTTCTTTCTTTTCTTCCTTCTTTTTTATTCTCACTTCCTTCTTTTCTTCCTTCCTTTCTTCTTTCCCTTCTCCCTGTTTATCGTTCCTTCCTCTACATCTCCCATCATACCTTATCAATCTATTTTCACTTCTTTATTTCTTTCTTATATATCTCCCTCCCAACTTTTCCTCTTTCCTTCATCAAACCAGTTTTCTTTTTGAACATTTCAAAGACATATTTGGTGTAACCCATTTTATTAATCTTGTCATTTTCTTTCTGAATTTTAGCATATCTCCTAATCTCTTTTACCTCCCCTTGATGAACACACAAAGAACAATGTTTCCCTAAATTAAAACATTCTATTCTTGTCCAATAAATCTAATCAAATTATTCAAGCATCGTCTACGTGGGTGGGTTTTAAGTTGTTCTGAAATTTTTAAACTCTCATAACCATAAAAACATTACAGTGTATTACAGAGGGCTTGAGATAAGTTTGTTTACAAACAGAAAATAACGACATAGTTAAACATTCACTTATCTGTGATCTTAAACTTGAAATGGTTAAATTGTGCCCCTCCTTTAAACGTTATCTCTTTGGACATAAAAACTATTTCCCCTCGTTTAATTTCGTTTGTGAGATAGTATGTTGTTTCTTTGTTAGAAAGCCGCCCAAGAGAATCCTTTGTTATGTAATTTAGGCAATCATATGACAGGTTGGTTAAATGTTTGTTATTTCATGACTTGTCGAGAAGATAGCTCGCCTGCAACTTACTTGGACTACACGTGTTCGATTCCATGTATATGCACTGCGTGTGTGATGTGCTTCATTTATCACCGATTTCAAACCAACTGTATGAAGCCTTGAAGCCTTGTTTTAATGTTGAGTAGGCGCATAGCTAGGGGGTATGGGGGAATGTCCCCCCATTTGAGATCCAAAATGCTCTAAATTTGCACAATTTATTACTAATCTCAAAAATGTTCGTTGCTTCACAGCGATTGATTTCATTCAAGGTTGTCCCCCCCATTTCAAAAGCCTGGCTACACACCTGAGCACAATACATACAAAGAGGCTTTTATCAAAATTATAAGATCATAATATTTCTTATAAGGACTCACTCAGTTACAATCCTTTACAGACATAAATTTGAAATTGCACTTCCTTTTGTAGTTGTATTTCAATTTCATCATAATCTTTTGTAAGGCCAAATAAAATAAAACAATAGATTCTCATAATTTAAAAAAAAAACATAATGAGGCATGTGCCTTTTATTTTTTTGTCCCAAAACAACCCTGTTCTGTGTCCACTCCAACTTACAAAACTGCTAAAAACCACTCCATAAGTTAAATTTGCGCACCCGTTAACACCTAATGGCAGGCCCTCATAGAGACATTTGAAAAAGATTAGGTTGAAAAACACATTTTAGTCCTTAATAATGTGAAAGTCTATAAACAAAATTTAAAAACCTAGGCAGCTGCAATTTCATGATGTGGGCGGTGATGAGAATCTATTGGGTTTTTTTTATCTGACCTAAGCTCTGATTTTGTTATTCAGTATCACTGTAGATTATCATGCACCAAGTGAATGTGCTGCATTTGCTAATGGATCACTTTTATTTTACATTTTGTGGAATATTCAAAAATATGAATAATGACAATCACCATAGTTTAAACTGAACTAATTTCAATATGTAGACATTCCTTCTTTAAAAAAAATGAAAGCGGACCAAGATCCAGATACAAAATTGTCAGTCTCAGAACCAATCGTAGCTAGGTCAACATCAGAGTTGAAACATATATATTAAAGATTTTTAAAAATACTACTCAAATGATTCAACTACAAAGAGCAAACAAATTTTAAAATGCTGCTGGAATGAAGAAAATCTACAATGCATGATATATCTATCTTAGATAAAATAGGTATTCTCATTTTAACTTGTATCATGGGAAAAGAATAGTTGATATAGGTCTTTAAAAAACCCAGATTAAATTGCACCTTAATTTACAAACAAAATGAAACTTTAGTCATGACAAATTATTTTAGAGTAAAAAGCCTTCAAACTCGGAGACAGATATTTTCTCTAAAGTTGAAACTACCTTCTTTCTACTGTATCACCTCTCATCTACAATGATCAAGGCTTTTCATCTGTAAGAACAATCCAACCCTTTACAAATATTCACATTATTTGAGAACAAAGGCAATCCCGCAAAAAAATTGGTAGATACTTTTGGTCACAAGTGTATACTGCAAGATGTAATTCATCAGGCTACCAACAATTTGATATTGACTTTAGCTTGAGATGGTCATGAAAAATGTTTTAGCCCAGACTGTCAACATAAATATTAAAAAAAACATAATATGTAGAAGCACAACTCAAAACTACAATCACCAAATTAAAGAAAACCCTGCATATATCCATTTTTCTTTAAATAATGCCACCAATTTCTTTTTTTCAGATTTTCTGTCATTTTGCTGCACAGACCAAAGTTCAAAAGCCTAAATTTGGTTCCTAATTAATTTATTTGTCAATAAAACCAATATGTTGCATCCTGTCAAGACAATATCAGAAGTCATTATTTGAAAAATCTTTTATTCAAGTATATTTCAACCACTGTTAATGGTTAGGGAACTCGAAAATATACAATTAGTATGATATGTCATTAGACCAAGAATGTGACAACATTTCAAATCTTAAATCATTTCTCTCTCTATATATATTTGACAAACACATTCCTAAAATTAATGACAAAATATAGATACTCTCAACTTCTGAAATCAGCAAACAAAAATAAGAGTTGGCTGAAAATTTGATCCACAAAAGAATATAATGCCAATCAGTTGAAATAGGCATTGATCTTTTTCCATCTGTGTCAGATAGTCTTTCCAAAGCTAAGGACCCTTTGATGATTTGTAGTGCCCTAGAAATCACACTCAAAAAAGGCTAGAACATGGTCAGTTGTTTCACTTTTTGCTAGCTGATTCAAATTCATCATTTTCAGGAATATGGTTGCCAATATGTAGCAAATTAGTTATATCAAAAGATATACAATAATACTAACAACAACCTTTATTGATCCCAGTAGGGAAATCAGGTTACAATGAAAAACATAATACATAAATGAATGTATACATCAATACAATGGAAAACCAAAATACAGTAACATCATTTGTTTACTTTAATAAAATTTCTTTTATTAATATTGCAAATAAACTGCAATTGTCAGTTGCCACTTTGCAGCGCCTTCTCCCCAAACATATGACATAAAATGCCCAAGCTAGGATCAGTGTATCTTGCTCAGAAATACACTGCAGTGGTCACTTATCTTGAGACTTACCATGCACACTGCTGCTTGAAAACGTATAACACTATGCCCATTGACCACTATGGCTTTCAAGTACTTAACACCCATCACAAAAATGCTCCTAATATTTTTAGCAAAATATGCTACACTCATGGTCCACTCAACATCTTGGTTCTTGTGCAATCTTTTGGCCTATTGGGAGACTACTAGACCCTGGAGGTACTGAATTCTAACATTGCATAAAAGTGACTAGTCACAACTCACAACACTGTTCCCTATCTAATAGCAAACTTGACACAACATTCTCATAAAATGGCACATTTTGTTAAGTATGGACTATATATATAATGAGGTAAGTTATGATAGATTAGAAATTTATCACTACACAATATGTAGAAAATGTTAAGGATAATTTTGTCTGATTATTAGTTTTCACACACAAAAACAATATTTGGATAAAAATATAATCCAAGATGCAGATCTTTTAACTGTACTTTAAATAATAATATCAAGACATATGTTAAGCATTTTATTAACAAACTTGGACACAAATATGTTACAAGAATGAGATTAGTTCTTATTGGACAACAATTGCTCAAAAGTCCATTATGCAAAGTTTTTGTAGGTAAATGATGTACTCAACTCATAATATGGATATCTCTGTATTTTCTATAATTTCCAAACGTCCTCCTTAAGTGTTAATACATTGGGTTAAAATGTTACATTTTCTATTTTCAAAATGGCACTCACTTTAAATAGGAAATAATTTATGAGAATATTAGCCAAAAAAAAACCTGAACTATGATTTCCTAGAAAAATAATAATATGTATACTGTCAAACTTGCTTAAACTGCAGGCAAGCCAAATTTTCACTTAAACAGAACAAAAACTGACTTTCGTTTTACCCTCTCTTTATTTTTGTTAAAGAAACACGCTTAATCCAACAGAAAAACCTGATCATGTTTATGGACAAATTATGACCCACAATCACCAATTTCATATGATAATTTGAGGCATTAATACATAATTTTTCTACAAAACGCGCCAACATTTACCTTTTTCATTTTGATGTTATATTTATTCTATTGGTGTTATTGATTTTGTTTTTACTACTTGTTTTGCTGTTAAGGACGTTTTTGGTTGGGTACTTTTTATTTTCTTATTGCTTTTATCATAACTTGTGAACTGACTTTTCTAAACAAAACAAAATCATGCGTCCCAAAATATTCGGTTTAAGAGAGTTTGACTGTATATTATATTTATTTTCTGTGATAAAAATATATATTAACAGTACAACATTTTTGAACTGGCCATGACATACCAGTAATATGAACCCTGTATATTGCCTCTATTTTACTACTATCTCTAATCATTCTAAATGTATATATAAATTTAAACATTCAAGATATACAGATGTATGTAAATTAAATGTCAACATTACAAAAATTCAAACTATAAAATATCAAGACCTGCATTAAACAGTTAAACTATGTCCAGAATACAACACGGACAACATTTTTGGTCTGTAGAAAGAGTCAAAGCCATATGTGACACTCCCCATCAAAAGGTACCACTTGTTGCAAATTTCAAAAATTGATTTTGTATATGTTCTCACATGTGGACACTATAATAAGTATATGGAACAAAAATGAAGTTGTTTTGATTAAAAATGGAAAAGTCATGGCATTCTTGTAGGCCTGATATGAGAAAAACAAGGTTTTGAGAAAACAGCGTATGAACTTTAGTGAATCACAGGTTTTCAGAGGAACTGCTGTCTCACAAAAAGTGATTTACGCACATAAAATCTTAAATTTGTGTAATTTTCTTTAATATTTATAAATTCATCTGGCTAAGTAAAAGGAATCGAGTAAAAATCATACATTGATAGTACACCCCCCTAATCATCTTTTCAAGGCAATATCTTGAAACTTTAAAGTGCGACAAGTGGCACCTTTCGACTAAAGACGTCACATATTAGAATCCAATATTATGGCTTTGACTCTACTACAGATTAGAAAACAACAAATTGGGTAGCTAAGGCTGTAAAGACTTAAAAACATATCTGTGATGAATTTTGCTTTATTTTTCAAACCCTGAAGCATTATCAGGACATAAGTAACAAGATATATATTTCCTTGAACATGACAAAACTTCAATATAATATCTATAATGTAAGCTTGCTAAGAATGAATAATTGTATCATGAAACTAGGTGCAAACCAACAGACGGTTCAAAACTGGTCAGTCAAGAGGCAAAACAAATTACACCTAATATCTAGGGGAAGGGGCACTCAAAAAAATAATGATTAAGCAGCTGTTTAAATTCAGTTGTTAAAATGACAAACTTTTCTTCAGATTCAAAATAAGATGCTTAAACAATCATGATGAGAAATTGGCTTGAGACTGCATCAGCCCATTAAGACATTTTTTCCCTTTAATAATTATAACTTTGAGCGTGCAAATAAAACTATGCAATTAAATAGGATGATAAAAGTTATGATAGTATTTGTACCCATTGCAACATTCAGTAAATTTTTTTCAATTTTAAAGGATGATAAGGATAGGTCAAGTCAGAAAAGAGTTGAAAATCCATTGTTGCTGCCCTAAAGTCTGCACTGATTGATACACCTATCATGGCAGAAATAGTCACAACAATAAATAAGATAAACTAATCAATTGGAGTAGATGGCAGTGTATTTTCATATATTTATTTCTTAAAAAAGCCATGGAAAAAAATTAAACATTTCATATCAAAAGGTTACAAATGCTGGTGGTATGACAAACGACAATGGAGTATGATGAGTTGGAGTTGGTCACAATGTTATCTTGGTCAATTTGTCTTCAAAACAATTTTCCACAAAACAAAGGGGTAATTACCAAAACAAACAGTCTAAATGTTTTCCCAGGGTTAATTTAAATTAGACATACTATTGATTTGACCTAAGACCTTCTTTGTGTCAAAATGTTGTTGACTTTTTGAATATGGCTATTTCTTTTTATTTGTATCATTTGTTAGCTTTAACTCAAATGGTGTCAAAATGGCTCTTTCTAAAAGCCAATTATATTGTGAGATCCTTTCTTAACAAATTATCTTTGTTCATTATCTAAATGCAAAAAAGGCATCTTCAATATAATATATATGATGTATGAACATTGAATATGAAGAATTACAATATGGATATTCTTTAGGTTCAATAGTTTGCATTAGTGTTTAGAGAAAAAGACTACACAAAGCCGGTCTAACTACTATCATGACATACCTTTAAATTTGTTAATTTCTTAATATGTTAATGAATATTTTTATGCAATTTAAAAGAAATAAACTTAAATCCTTGTCCTACCAGTAACTGAAGCAATGGCCATCAACAAATAAACTTAAGATAGGACTAGTTATTGTTTAAAAAGATGTCAGTGCGGTAGTAAAAATGTCAAATTTTTACATATCACAATTTATAAACGATTGAATTTATGTGTATTGTATTGTAAGCCAATGTGGATTTCATGTTTCATAACATGTCAGTCTAACATTCTTTATGTCAGAATCATTGCTTATGTCTACCCTCATGTCTGTCATTGGGATATGTGTGACTTTTAATATATTTGATGCAAGGTGCATAAAATTAATGAACAAATTTTGAGATCTGCTTATCGTTATAATCTCTTAGGTGACAAAGCTATCATAAGTAAGCAATTGAGTATCTTGACAAATCAAATATTTCATGATGTTGATGACCAAAATCAACTTACTAGAAGACAAAGATTTAACACAAATTTGGCATAAATAGATATCAATTTCTAGAAAAAAAGTTTTCTCAACTCAGCAGTATTTAAGTGTAACTGTAGATGAACAAAACAAGGTTACTCAACAATCATGGCCATTTTTTGCATTTTATGTTTTAAAGTTTCACTGAGATTCTCAGCAATGAGAAATGAGACTTTGTGTCTAATGTCATACACACTCTCTTCTGTCTGGGGTAAGAAAATACAGTTCCTCAAGCCCAAAAGTGGTGTCTTGAATGGGACTGGTATCTGATTGCAGTCATTCAGACCCGCGGCTTTAATCTGCCCGTCCCTCAGAGCTTCATACAAATCAACATAATCAATTGCTCTCTCTTCACTTTGGGATGTGATAATAATGGCATGGCCAGATAATTTCTTGAAAGACTCTCTGCAAAATACGTTCTCAGATCGCTCACCTTCAGAACCGCACACACAAACAATGTCTGCTCTGGTCAAGAGCTCTTCAAATGGAACAATCTCGTGATCAGCTGCACACTTGTCAACTTTCTCAGAATTATCTAATTCTGCATCACAGTCAGCCACGATGACATGCTCAACACCGAAGGTCTTGAGCAGTTTGATGACGCTCATACCAAGCTTAGTTAAGCCATAAATACCAAATGTTTTCTTTGCAATGTTTTGCCAAGTAGAGCAATTTGTGTTAGATGGTTTTCCATTTGACCACTGGAATGCTAGCTGCTCTTCAGAGTGTCTGCGCATCATACAAGGTCTGCTTTTGGGATTTGCTGTTGTTACAACATTATCTATGTCTGTTAGAAAGTCTGGTGTTGGTGGGTCAAAGTGGAAGTTCTTTTCTTTCTCTGAAAGAAAAACAAAATATGAAATATATTACACTGAGTCAATACTATGGTGTGCTTTTTACAGTAAAATAATAGATATGAGTTATCATTATCAAGGGTCTTTCTAATTTTTAATATTTTGCCAAAAATCCTTTAATCTAGGTGTAACTATCAAGACCCTAATAATCATAGTCTTATTTGGGTCACTAAGATTATTAAATCTGAGACATTTACGGAAAATCCGCTGATTTTTAGAAGATATTGGGACTCCCGTTTTTGTGAACTATAGGACGTCAATCTTCTTAACTCTGATAGATCATTTTTCAAGACACTATCGCTAAGAGGATCATCTTCCCTTTCATTTGAGACTAACTTAATCAAAATTGGATGAAGGATAAAAAACTGCAAACTTCTCCTGTTTATTCACTTGTTTGTTGTTTTCAAGGTTCTACTGTTTTGTGTCTCATTGTTTAGAATTGGTCTATCAGCAAAACACATATCATACCAGTAAAGTCTGTGCTTTCCACCCACCTCTATTATTAAGTTTCAAAAATTGTTCTACCCACATCAATTATTAGGGCCTTAATAGTAATAATGAGACCAGGGCTTGAAACAACCTTTAATTTGATATACAACACTTTATTAAATTTATTGAATACAAAATTTGGTCTCCATCACTAATATTACAATATTTTGCCACCCCTCCCTATTATTCAATCCCCACCCCCTATTATTTGATTTAGCGGAATGTGCCATCCCCTCCTATTATTTGGGCCACTTGAGTACTATTATTCTGCCATTTTTTTTTATTCAACCAACTACTATTATTAAATTTCAGACATTTTTCCGCCCACTACTATTATACGGGTCTTAATAGTATATCAAAGTTAAGCAACAGAGGAAATATAAATACCTATGCAGAGAGAAAAACAATCTTAAATTAAATAAAGTTTGTCTAAAATTAAGTGTTATATCAAAGTTAAGTAACAGAGGAAATATAAATACCTATGCAGAGAGAAAAACAATCTTAAATTAAATAAAGTTTGTCTAATATTAAGTGAATAGGGGAAGGGGGTTTATTTTGGTTGACATCATTTGTGAATAGTCCCTTAACTCAGGTTTTGATAAAGATCATTTAGACTGTTAGAGTGCTACAGTTTTTAAGTGGGACATTCTAAATTTTGAATTTTGCCTAGATAGTTTCTTTGTTTATTTCTCTTCCTTGGATTTTCAACCATCAATGGATCTTTAGCGTGTGCATCATACACACTGGACCAACATTTTATTGTCTGAAAACAATAGTACTGGGTGCTTGATTCTGAATACTAAGTAGGATCTAGAGGTACATGCAATCACTGAGAATGAAATATATTTTGCACAAGCAGTAAATACTGTCACCATACCCTGATGGCCCTTTTCTACACAATTTTTTACAATTAACATTTGTCTCATTGCTGGGTTGAGCCAACATAACTTGACAACCAGCCCTAAAGCATGTTGCCTTAAACACTCAGCCTTCACGCCCCTTCATGCTCAACCAATCTGAATCACATCTTATTTGCTATGCTTTAAAGATAATACATGGCCTAGAACCAATAAGAAAGGGCTTTCCAAATTGTACAAAAATTCACATTATGTGAAAAAAGTCGCCACACTCTGGGTGAACGAGGGAACCAACATGTTTAAGCATTGGCAAAAAAAGATCAGACCTCTTAGTTTGCTCTCAACTAAGTTGACTATGTCTCAATTGGTAGCAGGTGAACAAATTAAACAAATAAATCAAGAGGATATTGTACAGCGTACAGTGTACATATATAAATGTTTAGTTATAGTAAAGCAAATTTTTAAGTGTAGCAAATTCATTGAGCAAATGACAAGAAAAATGAGAATTGGTGTAAACAAAAAGTATGGGGTGGAAACTGCTTTGAATCTTCTGAAAATTGAATTTTTCCCACCTGTCAAAGTCTCCTTTATTGTAAGCAGTACCAAAGCAACTGTCAACTCAGCAATATGATCACTGGGTTGGCAGGGAACTGTAATGACATCTACATCTCGTCGCTTACACTCCTCCATATCAATATGCTCAGTAGAATGAGACAAAGTAGCTATGACTTGAAGATTTGGACCTGCAAAAGAATACAAGCGCAAAAAGAATATGCTTAAAAATGACCGAAATACATAAAATCAAAATTGGCAAGTCCTTTTTTATTAAGTGCCCCTACCCAAAAAGTCTTGAAAGGGTAATAGTTAACTAACACAGGCCAATCCATAGAGAGTGTTATAAATCAATCAACTATTTTATTGACCTATTAGTGATCATGTGAACAACATATCTTTAAATGACATTGATGGACAAGTTTCATGTCACTTTTCAAAACATGTCAGCCCAAGCCCTTCAACAAAATACCAAATTATTATTACAAATTCTTGTCAAAGACTGGACACAAAAAGACTCATTCTAAATAGCATTGCTCGTTAGTTAATGAAACAAAGTATGTATGTATAGGTGGTGGGGGTAGGGTACACATTTAACATTAAACTGTATTGTCATTATAAACATGCCCCTATTTTGACAGACAAACATAAACATGCATGTTATTGTTATGATGTCTTTTATGAAATACCATAAACTGTTTAGAACAATTACATAGATGTGTTTGTTATATTTTTTGAACACTAACAATAAATCAGAAAGCATTCATATTACATAACTCTACCTAAAAAGGGATAAATATTTTTTATTTACATCTGATCACAAAACACAAAGGCCACTCTATGATATAGATCAGATAAAAACAAAATTATGACTCCAAAATTACTCAAGACTCCCCAAATGATAAACAGACACTGAACTAAGACAAAATTAGTTCTCATTGAACTGTGATGTGATTAACATCATTAAGACACTTTGGTCTCATTTAACTGTGATGTGATTAACATCATTAAGACACTTCGGTCTCATTGAACTGTGATGTGAATAACGACATTAAGATACTTTGATCTCATTGAATTGTGATGTGAATAATAAGATACTTTGGTCTCATTGAACTGTGATGTGATTAACGTCATTAAGATACTTTGGTCTCGTTGGACTGTGATGTCAATAATGTCATTAAGATAATTTGGTCTCATTGAACTGGGATGTCATATATTTTTGTCACTCATTCTTTCACCCCATACATAATACATGTAGTTTATCTTATACACAATGCTTTAGTCCATTTCATATCTTTGTCCGT
>JAUUEB010477301.1:0-19273 GCA_032362205.1 Clione limacina | reverse complement strand
TTCCAAGTGTTCCATGAATAGATGTGTCATGGAATTTTGCTTTGATGCTGTTTGAATACTACTTGGATGCAGATTTTCACTCATTTAACATTTGATTATCTCATTATTTTCTACTGTTCAAAGCAGATCACTGGGCCAGCAATCACGCGCACGCATGGGGTCATTGTTGATCTTGATACTTTACATCGATAGTAACCAATACTGGATGGCATACACTCGATGATGAGGTTAGAGCGCTAAGTGTTTTACTAGGGCAGTCAGGGGCAGTATCTTGAGTCAACCTTTTAAAGAAGTTTTTCTTTTTGCGAATACAGTAGTGGCGTATATCTAGGCTTTTCAAACTTTTTGGGAATGTTGGTTTACAGGGGTTAACTTTTTTTTAATAACTTTTTAGTCTTTCTATAATTTTTTCTTTTTGATATTCTTCACAGGGGCGTATCAAGGATTTTGAAAAGGGGGTACAAACTGAAAATCAACGCCCCCTCCTTACCCTACCAAAACCTAACCCCCCTTACAAAGTAGGTCATTTTTCCTTATAAATAAAATGAATTTTTTTTTAACTTTTTTTTAAATATATTGTTATTATTTTATTTTTCTATTTGCGAGTTTTTTCTTCTTTACAGAGTTGGGTGGCGCAATTTGCCAGTATTTGTTCTTCTTTACAGAGGGGGGCGCAATTTGTGTGTTTTTCTGCTTTGCAGAGGTAGAGGCGCAATTTGCCACTTTTTTTTCTTTACAGAGGGGGGCTTCTTTTTTATCTTTACAGGTGTTTACTTCTTAACAGCAGGGACGTACAATATGGCGTTTTTTTCTTTTCTTTTCTTTTTCTTTCCCCCTTTCATCTGTTCTTTTCTTTCTTTTTTCTCCTTCTTTTCGCCCTTTTTGGCGCCCCCACCCATAATGAAGAAAAAAAGGGGGGGGGGGGGGACATTCACCCGTCCTCTGAATTCTTAGAGGAATTCGGGTAACGCTGATGTGACTAAGTTGCTAATACAATACGGCTATAGCACAGCCACAGGCTAAAACCACAGTCTGCAGCCCACAGGTCAGACACCTTTTCAGCAAGGTTGTCAGAGGCCCATAAGAAGAAGAAGAATAAAGCGTTGTATTGTATAAAAAAACAATATTTAATTTTTTACTTACTTGCTGGGTCCTTTTAAATTCATTCAGTTGTTCTGAAGCTTTGTCTCTGTTTGCCATCGTGAACGTGTATACAATCCCACAGAATGGAAATTGAATGTTCTCCAAACTTAGTAGTGTTTCTTAAACTGAAAACGTTGAATATTTATTGGTCAGGGATATGAGTTTTGGGATTAAGTACGGGTCGCAGTGTTACAAAATCCAGTGTCGATGACAGCGAATCGAAGGGTCAAAGTTCGCAAAACAAAGGGTTATCGACCTTGACTTGGTTCAACTAATTTGCGAAATTTACTACTAATTTACGAAAAGGAGCGCTAATTCGCGAAAAAGACAGTGGAGAGATCGAAAAGACCGTGGAGTTTGCAAAAATGGGTGAACAGAACACTGAATTTTCCGAATGATGCAGATGCTTTAACGTTCTAATAAAGTCAACTGTTATCCTTGTTTTTAGTCACTTGTTTGATTCATAAATTATTATATCGTTAGTTTGATTTGATTGTTGCCTTCAAATGTTTAAATAAAAGATTGCTGTTGTTGATTTTTATTTTCTGTTGATATAGACAGGGGGCAAATGTTGAATTCCCCCCCCCCCCCATTTGAGATCCATACTGCTCTAGATTTACAGAATTTATTACTAATCTCAAGTATGTTTGCCGCTTCGCTTAGCGTCGATTGATTTGATATTATTCAAGGTTGTTGGTTTCCCCCATTTCAAAATTCTGGCTACGTCCCTGGATGTAGATGTAAATGCTAGATATTGAGAGACTGTTGAGCCCTCCTGGCCTATAATCGCCTCTTCAGTTGAACATAACTTTTTCACGTGACCCAATGTGTGGATATGGCTGTTAGTATATACACACATTATTAGGCTAAACAGTTTTAGACTTCATTCATCAAACACATATTTAATATGAGACAATTCTCTTTATATATATATAATTGCCTTTAAGATATAGGTAGGTTCGTTGGTCTAGGGGTTATTGATAATTTCATGATAATAATTGCCAAGCTCCCCAGCAAAAAGCACAACTTCAAAAAATCCCATACTAATTTTAAAAGGTCTCTAAATATCTAAACAAGTGCCTTTTGGGGGTCTCTGCAGTTTTCATTTGTGCTGATTGTTAAAATAATTTAAAACGATATTTGTGTTCAATTATTTACTCGAAAATATACCTCTCAAGCAACATGGCCCCATTTAAAACGGATGTTCAATACAGCTGTACTTATGATACGCACCAAAGTTGTGTTGAATGGACATTTTTGCTGGAAGATATAATTTTAGACACACCCACATTTAGAACATTAAAAGAAGTACAAGGTGTTTACAACTTTTGCACTAATATTTTTTGTAGACATTTTGAATTTTCACTGCCACTTTTGAATATTTGGGATAATTACCAAGGAGAGGAAGCATAACGACCAAATCTACGAATTGAGGGAGCGTTTAGCAACCCAAAATTCTAGTGTCTATTAAAATTTTAAAGTTCAATATATCTTTGCCTGCATTAGCACTATTAGACAAAGAGTTCCAGTTGTCATTAACGCTATAAGATAGAAAATTAGATCTGATCTTAGTTTTATCAAAATTTTATAGATTTTTAGGCCGGAGTTGAACGATCACAAAATTTAAAAAAAATGTCTACATAGAGATCACCTCTCAGCTAGGTAAATACAAAGCTTTAAACCTGTCTGCATAACTTTCACTGTCTGAGGTTTAGAGCTTTGTGCTGTACTTTATCTATGTAAATAGATTGTCTTTTAAAATGTGGGTGCCATATTACAATGGCATATTCAAGTTGAGGTCTCACAACCAAAACTAGACCTTGTGCACTAAAAATGGGACAAAGTCGAGGAAACAAACTACCTTTTCATCATTCTTTCGTTTCATAAAATACTCAATTGGGGCATTTGGAACATTGGGGCATTTGGAACATTGGGGCATTTTCATGCATTCACGACCGTTGACCTTACGACATCTTTAAAAAAGTTCATTGAACATAGACTTATCTAAGTGAGCAAAGCTTCTTTTGATGAGTCCAATTAGACTGTTTGCTTTTCCAACTACGTTAGAAATATGTTTGTCAAATAATAGGTTTGTAGTAAAGGTTACTCAAACATCTTTCTCAGAACTTACAGCTTGAAATTCCATGGGCGAGTTTTCATCTACATAATAGACATGTTTTTTTTTACCAATATGAAGAACACTACATTTGCTTGCATTGAAGTGTAGCTGCCAGGTATCAGACCACTTCAAAAGATTCAAAAGATCATCCTGCAAAGACATATTATTTTCATGGGAGCCATAAATCTTAGGGTAATCTGCAAAGATCTTACATGCATTATGAACATGATCAGGAAGATCATGAATGAATATTATAAATAGAATGGGTCCCAGGATGCTACCTTGGGGTAAACTCTGTACTGATGAATAGTCAGAAAAGGAGTAATTAACTTGAACTTTTTGCTTTCTATTTGATAAGAAACTTTCAATCCATTCTATTGACAACCATTTACACCATAAGCACCTAATTTATTAATTAATTTTTGATCTGAAACAGTATTAAAGGCTTTACGAACGTCTAAATAAATAGCGTCAATACTCTCCCCATTTTCAATTAAATCAGTGAAATTTTTAATTGTGTTGTTGTGACATTGTCATATGTGTTTTGATTAGGTTATACAATTGTATGTATTATTAACCTTTCATCATTACCTTGTCTAAGTATTGATCATGTGGTTTAGGCATAACACAGCCAGCTGTCATAGAAATGTTGGGGGTTTGACCCCCCCTAATGGGACAATTTGTTATGAGTGAAAAACTTGTAGAATGTGGTCATCATCATCCTCATGTCCACCAAGCAGTATAATTGGGTTCCAAACTATATGCTGTGTTGTCATTATGATTGTTAAGGCGACGCACCTTAGCAGATAGCGTCCCTGTATCTCCCAGGAAGCTGACAATGTACAGGTTCGTCACCACAGGGCCGGTCAGTGTAATAATAATTGTAAAACACTTTGAGCTTACTTCAAAGATAAAAAAAAACGCAATGTTAATGCCATTATTATTATCTAAGTGATTTTATTGTTTTCTTTTTTGGTCTTTTGTCTTGGTCTGTCAGTTTCATAAGTTAATTTCAAAGTTGAATATGAAAGAGCAGGATTACCATTGAAGACACCCAAATAGGCTTTTAGTTTTCTTAGAAGTATGATTTACGCAAAGTAGGAACACAGAGTAGTCTTCCCTTCCATCTAATAACAGCCTTTTTACACCAACATAGCTCTACCAAAATGTCACCAGTCAGCCAATCTCAGCGGGTGTAATAACACTTGGCCTGTCAATATAAAGTCATGTAATGGTTTGATAAAGAGAACCAGGAGTTGCATCAAACGTTTTCAACCAATAGACCCATTGAATGTAATTCGGTTATCTCAATGCTGGTTATATCACATTAAGAAATAATGATAGGATACAAAATATAGACAATGTTATATTATTTGGAACTTAAATTATAGTGCTTTCCCAAGCATATTGACTGGTTACAAGTAGTTTTTATTTGATCATTTTCCTGACAGATCCAAAGGAGACACATCTAAGACCGGGTTAAGATGGGGTCAATATGTTTACCTTACAACAGTTCAGCAAATGCTGATGTTTGAGATCAGGAATTCTAACAAGACGGTGCCGAATCACATTACCTAGACCAAACTGTGTACCAAGCTATAATGAAGAAACACAAAGTTTCTTGTAATGAGTGGAGTATAATGGCCAGTCAGCTTTCTGATATCATTTAATCCCTTCTTAGTGATTCATTACTTTGGGCTTGTGGAACTTATGTAGCCTCATTGGGTTCAATATAATAAATATCTTATTAATTCCATCACTTTTATGTAAATGTAAGAGTAATTTTTCATACATCAATGTCTGAAGTTGGAGGTTCTTACTCAAAGCTTCCCGTATTTTCAAGGTTTGTTGTTTGAATGGAATAAAACAAAGTATAATATTACATTGATAAAAAATAATCTTTCTACTGAAGTCAGATAAAGGCCACTTTTTTAGCAAAGGGAAACACCACAAAAAATAACCAACTAACCAAAGTTTACTTAATTTAGCTTATAGCTTATAAATAATACAAACTTCTAAAGCTGCTTTTACTCAACCATTATCAAGATTTGGAACACACAGCAGAAAAAGAAATAAAAAACAAACAGATGGTTGCCATGTAGGATGATTATCCTATCATAGAAGTAAAGATAATTAAAAGAGTTTCTTTCATTCAGAACATCTCCCAATAGGAACTGTTCACAGAAAGCAACTCTGCAACAATGATGGTTAAACAGAGGTGATTCCCCAAGAATATAAATATTTCGAGACATAGAAAAACTAACAAAAAAGGAAAAATTAGTCAAATATTGTTTTATTAATAAATGATGTTTAATATATAATATCATCACCAACAAATGAGTCTGGATAACAAAAACCAGGAGTAATAAAAATGTAGATATATATATTTGTTTAATTTATTTTTGTATTATGTTATATAGCGAACATATTATTATCACTGTACGTAAAGAAAAAGAAAACTAAAATAAAACAACAATAAAAGTCTAAAAACTTTAATGCGGTTTATATATTTTTTATAAAATATTTCAAAACAGTTTTCTTTGTATGAAAAATGAATACCGATTTATGTGCTAAAGTTTTTTTCAAAACTTGTTATAATAAAGTGTAGACACAAAACGGAGTAATTTGACAAAAAGAGTAACTACTAAAATGGTCAGAGTCTAATTGCATTTTTTTCCAAAATTTATGAGGGGAAAACCTTAAAAAAGGAATCAAAAAATGTTACTTGGCGCTTCAAATTTTAGACTCTTCATTCAAATTAAAAAAGGTTTACATTGGTGAAATTCAACTAAAGGTTAAAAATGTTAACTTCATATCTCAAAATAAAGGACATTGATTGTCAATAAATGAACCAATTAACATTGGATTACAGACGAATGAATACTGACAGAAAATACCATCTACTGTCTTGTCATTATCTATTATGTCTTTGGATTTGAACAACAAGATCAATATTTATCAGATATCATTTTTTCTCAATGCAAGCAAACTAAAGCTTCTTGATTAATTTGAAGTGAATGAACAAACATCAAGACAGTTTATCTCATCAAATCTTCACAATTATTTGACCATTATTTGTGTTTTAGACATCTTGCAAGACTACAAGTTTTTATGAGAGGTGACTCCCACATTTAAGTCCTCACCAGAGACAAAGCCAGTAAAGATGGCAACAAGCAGGACTTGCCCACTTTATCACTATTTCCATTTAGGGTAGTAAAGTAAAGTAAAGTAACCCATACTCATTACTGAGCTCGGGTAATCAGGAGTTAGAGTCCTGACTTTTTAGACAACGGCATTTAAGGTAGTTTGTCATTGCTTTCCTAACCGACTTTACTTCGCTTGGCCTAAAGAGGCTAGCTACTCATTTTCGCAACTGGCCGCAGAGTCAACGGGGGATGTTTTACAACACAAAATATAGTCGAGGCTAGAGCTCGAACCCGCAATGTTCTTGGTGATAGAACTTTAGTGTAGGTTTTAGGTAAAAAGTAAAATAAGTTTTAAGTTCATAGAAACAATAATAAATGATATCTGGATGAATTTACATGATCACTAACATAGCTAAATGCAAAATTTGATAAAACTCAACAATGAAATACAAATCTAACTTTAAAAATATATATAAATATTAACACATAAAAAAGAGGAGTGCTTTTATGGTACCTTTTTGACCTGCGTATGATAAAAACAGATTTTTGAATACTTTGAGACTACCAGCTTTCCAACTACCATTTACAATAACTAAACAGTAAAAAAGGAGCATCCATACCCCTAACAATTTTATTTCATCAAATGAAGATCTTTACAAGTCTCAAACCACACCACATGTGAGATTGCATTAATCATTCTTCATTGAAAACTGAGAACTAAAGAGAAATCAGTTGAGTCTGTTGTTGTGATAATCAAGAAAAATGTGACAATTATGTTTAAAACTAGTTTCAAATGTTTTCTTTACTATCAACACTTCAAGAAAGAAACATTACACACATAAGAGGAAAACTTTACAGGCTCAGTATTAAGAATTTATCGTCCAATATGACACGCGTATCCCAGGTGGCAAATTCACACAAAAATTGGTAATTTACCAATGAATCTTGTGAGGCAAAAATCAGCAGGGTCATTAAAGAACAAGGCAGAGGTAGTAAGTTATTCCTTTTCCTCTCGATATCAACAGTATGATTGAGGCTAAACAATTTGATATCATTAGATAAACAGTGTATCGTTTCAATATTGAAACAACAAACTTAATTTTGAGCAATTTTTTTCTTTTCTTTCTATTAAGCTTACAGAATGTTTTTTCCATTGACAAACTTATTCAATAAAAATGTGAATAAAATTTAGCAATAAATTATAACATCAACTAACCATTTCTTTTTTTTAAAGGACAAAACTATACTATAACGTCAATTGAGTTTTTTGTCCTTTTTCTTTTTTAAAATAAGATAAACACATTAAAGTTGTGATCATTTTGAATAATAACAAATTATAATAGGCACATATCTCAAGACAAGGGATTAGGATAAAATAGAAGAACTTGAAACATTAAGGCAAAATTTGTTATGCATAGTAAATGATTCAAAAAGACAATTAAATGAGTGATATTAATTGATCATATAAGAACTCTTCCACAAATGAGTAAAAAAGATAGTTAACATGTTTCCACTGTAGTTTATAATAGATAAATAGTTACAATGTATAAAGATGAGAAATATCATGCATCATATTAAAATTTTCAAACAAATCGTGCACTCAGAGAATAAAAAACACAAATGTATACAATTGTAAATGTTATGTTATATGTTAGAAAATATGTCAAACTCTCATAAACTACAATTAGTTAAGATATGGTCACAAAACACATACTCTTATAAATCTAGAAAGCATAAAATATCAAAATAAGTAAATATCAAGTGAAAAAATCAAAACATAGTAATGCATTTCAGAGTCTTGCTTTGTAAAGAAACAGGCAGTAAATTTAGCCTCCAGTTAAAAATGTGTTGATGTAGTTTTGGTTATACACTGAGTATTGTACTTTCTTGATATATAATAATTTTCTTTGCAAGTGAAGTCCAAAACCATTTGTAATTTGTAAATCTATCTTCCTAAATCATGTGGTGCAAAATCATCATCCTAATACTTTAAGATATGTTAAGTAAAATAAATAATTGCGCTCATATCATTTTAATGCTGAGATCAGATATATGATCAACAAAAAGTTAAAGGCTACCACTTTGAAAAAGATGAAAATGATTATCAAATAAGCAGTCTAATTCAACACTCAATGTGCCATACAGGAAAATTTGAAACAAGTTAACTCAAGATGTCTGCTTCTCTTCAAATATGCCTGATTAGATTGGTTTGATAAACTAAACATAATAAACTAAATCAGATATAGGATTCAGACCTTAAGTTGATCATGACAGAATTGCTAGGACTTTCTTAAAATTCATAAAAATTGCCTGAAAGAATGAATACAATGATAAAAAAACTAAATAAATTGCTTGCACTAGTCTTAATGAGACAAAATTGTAGCAACAAAATCAAGATCTACTCTTTATCAAATGATTGTTAGGAGGTAAAGTAGAATCAAAGGGAAATAATTAGTCTTATGCCATCTTTAGAAGAATATTACATGATTAACAAAGTTTTAACTTAGTTCTATTTCTATTTCTATTATTCGTTTAGTAAAAAGAAATTAATACAGCATGAATGATACAATAATCTTGTAATAAAGTTGTAAAAGAAATCTGAGGGAATTTTCTTATTTTATCAGAAAACAATATCACTAACCCATAAAAAAATCTTGTTTTAAATATTAATTGATAAAATGTACACAAACAAAACCATTATCACAGGTCTCAATGAAAAAAAGTACCTTGCTTTAAGTTCCCTTCATAAATACATTAAAACAAACACATTCACTATTTTAACACACACTGAAGCTCACTGAGCAGAAATAAATATACACAAAAATTAAGAAACACTCAGCTATGTATTTTGACGATCATGATTAGTTTTCATCTAAAGATAATTTTAAACAACATTTCATTATCACATCTAAGTAACAGATTTAATAAATCCCTTGTTGTGGAGAGACTTGCAGTTTGCTTCTTTCAAACATCAATGATAATAATAATATGTATTTTATTATGTATTAATATGTGTATTGCATGAGAACTTTTACCCTTATACAGTCAAGTAAATTAAATAAATTAATTTGAGCGATTCAAAGTATATGAGCAATGGGACATCTTATAACCATGGTCACTTTATTTTGGTCTAATTTTTCCCAATTTGAGCTGATAATTTTGTTTCTATTTATTTTACTTGACATGTAAAAGCACTTGAAAAGTGAGCATGGAAACTATTGAAACTAGTGAACAAATAAATAATCCTTTTATTCATTTTGTTTGGAAAAAAATAAAATATTCATTAGTTAAGTTGTAAAACAAGTTATGTAAGTCACTGGATGAGTAGATATATGTGTAAATCACACAATTAGAAGTAAAAATGACAATTGATTTGACACAAGACAATAGCAGCAGATTGTAATTTTGAAAGAACAAAGAAAACCAAAGTTCAGTCTTTCACAGTGAACACAATAAATGATTCAACAGTTGAGCTTTACATTATCTCTTTCAAGAACTGTTTTCAAGCAGTTGTGTCAATACCACTTCATGACATATGACCGAAAATGCCCTAACATCACGGTATCCATAACAACATCAACAATTGAGCTACCATACCAACACTTGGTTAATGACTGATTATGATCATTGTATAAACTTTACTGTAAACATCCAGCTTTGCTGCATTATATGGCCTAGTCCTACAACATTTAAACAATACTGAGAGAATAATAAATATGAAGGGCTGGGTCACAAAGCCATTTTCATTAAATTCCAAAATCTACAATACTTTAAGAGAAAACAAAGACTAAAAGAAACTATCCTTCTTTATATCTTAACTTTGGTTATATTAAGCAGAGTACTATCTTTCAATACAAAATTTCAAGCAAATTGTTTTTATGTAAAATCCAAAAATGTGTTTTGCAACTCAACCCTATACATTTAGACATCTAATAAATACACTAAAAAGTGGCCATAATGAACTGGACATTCACAACTAATATTGAGATTTAAACAAAAATCATTTAAAACCAGATATCTAGACATATTTGCAGATCCATTTCATATGTGTCAGCTCTATACAAGAATAAAACATATGAAGGAAATTGTAAGTTTTCTTCAAATTAAGATGCTGTTTTGGTATATTTTGTTATACATTTTGGCTGATGTACAAAGCTCACATAAAAGTAAGCTTTAGTGTCTTCAATTGTCTTAAGTACGGTCATGAATCTTTAAAATTTAAGTAAAGATAAAAATGTTTTATATCTCTTGTTATTATTTTTCAACAAAAATGTATTTCATTTGCTCAACTGAATCTAAAAGTTAAAAAATGAGATGAGCAGTAAATTTGGCAATTAAAAACATGTTTATACCATAATATTTATAATTCATATGTACAAAATTATTATTGTTATCATGTAAAGATTATGTAAATAAGATAAAAACAGTGTTATTTCACATTTAGGTAATACACACTTAAAATGTAAGAATTTGCAATATGAAAATTGTATTCTCAACTGTGATTGCTTTTTTCAATAATAAAAATAATTCAATAAAGAATCCATCATAATTCTGTCTGTTCAATAAAGAATCAAACGTAGTTCTGTCCTTCCAATGAAAATCCATTGTATTAAAAATCTGGCAAACACTCCTTTCACACAGGCTGATTGCCTGTGATCTGTTCAACCTTTTATATGCCTGGTTGCACAACAAATTTACATGTAAAGAACACTTACTATTAACAATAAAAAACTCTACTTCTACTTCAGAACAATAATGCTCATCATTGAGCAATGTCAGGATAGATGTTGTTAATCATGTATTTAACACATACGCCTTTAGTATATAAGCATCAACAACCATTGTCTTTGGGTAAAAAAGATTCTTGTTCTCTGAATCAAATTTTTATGCTTTGTGGTAACTAGATTCTGGTGAACGAGAAGAGAAGTTACTAGATTTTTACTTCAAAATTTCATGCAAAAGAACAATTATCAAAATGCATTACACTTTATAAATTTAGCATTTCCAGTCGTGTTTAATCTATCTATCTTTTTTGTCATCGTCGTCATCGTCTTCATCTTGATAATCTTCTTCTTGCCAGCTGATTTTCTGTGACTTGATGATGGCTTTGAGCATAGACTCCAGCTTCTGATTGTGTTCCTTCACATCCTTCATGACCCTCTTGAGCTTCTTCACATCTTTACTAAGCTTCTCTTGACTTTCCTGGACAAGCTCGATTTCATCCTGGGGATCAAAGCAACAATTTTTTTAATTTTTAAAGAGTTTTGAAGCCTTCATCAACATATTACATTCTAGGAGTGATTGAAGGACTCAATCAAACCTCCTTTTTTACCTAAGCACATAATTTGCAATCATCAACAAAAAATCCTGGACAGGCTGACTAATTGGTAAGGCTGACCAAAGGTCAACAAAAATAGAAATTCCAAGTGGTTGACAAAATGGGCGACCACTTGGAATTTCAGACTCAACAATACAAGTTGAAGTATACAATTTTTAGCAACTATTTATATGAGTTTGTCAAGGCAACACACCTAGGACGCATGGTGTAGCAAAACTTGTACATCCTGTCAGAGTATAACCACACTTGGCCTTTCCAGTCCTAGTACAAATCCCTTAATAAACAATTTGACCATTTTGGCCATTAGGAGTGAGATATCTAATGATTTTACGGTTGTTCAAATTTTACATACAGTATAACGTTTATTCCATGAGCAATTAGTTTTCACTATTTAGAAAATAAGCTTTCACGAGGGACTTACTTTCACAATCTTAGCCAGTTTAAAAATTAAATTGTCTCGTTCTGCAATCTTAAGAAGTCTATCATAGATGTTTTCTTGCCAAAAGCAGCTTTGCACTGTCGTAGCGTCATGCGTTGACAAAAAAAGCATTTTACAGTATTGATGTATTGGTTATTTCCAATTATCACCTCATTTTCATATTTTACCTATTAAATTTCGCTAGGGATTTATTTTCGCAAATTGCATGATTTCTCGCGAACTAAGCAAAAATGAATCGCTGGCGAAAAAAATTAAACAGTATCTCAATGAAACATGTATAACATTCATCTGCACACTGATATAAATATACATTGACATACTATACATTAACATAAATATATATTAACATAAATATATATTGACATACCCATTCAGGGTTCAAAGCCTTTTGAAGATTCTGAGGGCTCAGGTATGAACTTGTAAAAAACCTGCGCAGAGGATTTGCAAATTCTTTATTTGGTTTGATGGTTGCACGCTTTAGGTAGGCTTTTCTGCGGATGAAATCTGGCAAGACCCTCTCTACATCAAGGGCCAGCTCAACCTGCATAGCCATTCTCTTAAGGGCAGACTGTTCTTGTACTTCCTTAATGTCATCTACAGCCAAACCAACCTTGAGAGGGGTAAAAGGTGAACATGATACAGTTACAATATTAAGATAAGAAAAAGAAGGCATTTAATCATCACCTATAATTATAAGCTCTTTGAGTTAAGCTGAATATAATATGGCACTTAAGATAAACGCATAGATAGCATACAGATAAACATTTAGACATGTATGTCTAATAAGAAATATGCAGGTTTTTTCTTAATAATATACATAGAAATATGAGTGGTATTCTCAATCATAACTAGGTCAGAAAGGAAAAAAAATATGACTCTAAATAAGTGTTACATTGTATATCTTGAAACCTGCGATGTTTAAGAGGAAGTCTTAGTTTGTTGAATTAACACAAACCTCAAGAAAGATGAGAGAAGCTTTGCGACCTATAACCCATGACCCCTAACTCATGACTCACCAGCAAGTTCATAATGATGATACTCATGACAACAACGAAGATGATAAACACAATATAGGATGCTTCTGGATATTTGAGATAGTCAGGACTACTATCTTCGTTGAAGATGCCATCAAACTCAAACTCTCCAATCATCATAATAGAGGTTTTCATAAGGGACTTGCCAACTGTAGCAAATGGAGCCTGCAATGAAACATATAACATGAAAGTCTATTTCTGATTTCTTACCATATAGCAGTAGTTTGTGGGACGCAGCCATTATTGTTTGTAAATAAATTCGTTGCCACGGATATTACCCATGAGCCAACTACATTGTCTATCTGCGCATGCACGGAACTTGCAAGAACTTACTTCCTACATTGTTGAAGTTCCCCTTTTCATGTAGTCAGAAGACACATCAGTCGCATTCTCAACACACAGACATTTTGCCTCGCGAGCGCAACACAACTTATGTATATTAATATTATATGAACAATCGTGAATCAGACAACGTATCCTGAGAAGAACACAACATCACTTTGGGCCCAGAGCAAACCTCATCATTAGATCATCGTTGGACCATCGTTAGATCAGCCGGCATCGTAAGCCAAATTCTACCTTGTGTTACAAATTCACACGAGCACAAGGTGAGTCTTTATGACCTACTAAAAGTTAACAAATATCAATACTTTAAACTGTTGGGTCTTTTTTTAATTATCTGCTTCAACCTCTTTCTAAAAATTGAATCTTTTCCCCAGTATAACTTGATGTTTGCATGGTCATTGTTTACTTATCAAAAATGTATAATAATTAAAGATCAAGGAAAAATTCAAAAACCAAATCCTTTACTGTCAGTCTGATAGTCTAAATATAGATGTATCTTATGAAGATAGATAGCGACCACCCTCAGGGCGATGGAAGCAGAAAATTTAAACAGAAAACAGAAGTGTTAAAAAAATCTGCTTTCTCAATGCACTTTTCAGAAGCGCTTGAGAATGCCCTTGGCTCAACGCCATGATTGTTGGTAAGACTAAACTGAAATCAAAACACATCAATAGTCTTAAAAAAACTATACTTAAAAGTATTTAGTCTATCAAAACATCCTGATAAAAAGAATAGGTAAAGAGCATCATTTAAAGAGCATTAACTTCCAATAATCTTATGCGACACAAACGTTTATGCTGTTTTCATTACTGTCATGGACTATACAATACAAGTTAAAGGTCTTTAATTTGATGTTTGTAAAAGCTGTTTTGTATGGCTGAGTTTATTTCCATCACAAATCAGTGCCAGTACAGTATTTCATAATATCATTTTTAAAGTAAGGATTTGTTTTATCAAGTCAAAATATAAATTTTAACAGAGTTTCTTGTCAAAGTTGGGTGTGCATATTACATGCCTGCGCGCCATATTCAAGTAGCAAGTATACAGTTACTTAATCTAAGTAAAATAAAAGTTCTGCTAAAAAGGACAAACCTGATTCTGGAAGAGAGCATAAAAAGACATTGCAAAAGCAATGATGAAGAGGAAAAAAACGATGAAGAACTTGCTGAAGGTGCGGAGGATGTGAGTAAACATTACCACGTAGATACCAAACGCTGGAAACTTCTGGATAAACAACACCAAGTCCATCCAACCAAGAAAGACAGCGATTGCGCCACACTGCCACTGCCAATCCTGAAACACAACAAGAAACGGTAAACAAAAAAAACCTTTCATTTTTCCAAAAACAGACAGTATGTAAGGTTTTACAACGCTATTGACTCAAAGAGGTCATTTAAGCGCTATATATGTTGTTATGACATAAGACAAGTGTACTACAATACAAGCCCAATAAAAAAGCCATATACAACAGTTTACTTTTGCCTATGGAGAAGACTTCAGTTCTTTTCTATCAGACAAGTAGACATATACCCTCAGGCTTTCTTTATTTCTCATAGCCAACCCAAGAAATCGCCCTCAGTCATGGCTCACGGCTGACTGATCATGATCTGCAATACTTGTGGGTTTTAGAAACTGAGTAGCACAAAACGGTCCAACTATGAGAATTGAGTACTAGTGTGAACAACTAATTATCAACAAGGAATTGACAGTGGGATAGAGGTAGACAATTGACCTTTAAGGAAACAGTCATCAGACTTTATATCCAACAAAGTCCAAATAAAACTTGTTAGTGAAAATACAGTACTAGTATTTATATTCATTGACAGGCTTAGTAAATTGATCCCATGTTTATCCAGCTACCATAATAGATTAGGTATCCACATCAATTGCATTCCAGCAAAGGACCAGTTTGACATGTGTAGCTAAATATAGTACTAAACAGACAAATAAAGTTAAATTTTCAGGCCGCCCATCCTGCATGACAAAAAGAGCCACTTAAGACAAAGGCCAGCATAGAATAGTTAAACATGACTACAACTGGGATCAAGTGTCTACCAAGGCAGCTATACTTGACATATAATTTTACATAAATGTTCATCGTTCTGTCCAAATATTTAATCAAGTCAAATTTTGTTTATCACACAGTTACAAATATATAGATTCTGACCCACCTATTGGGTCGCAATCTATGTACTAAGCTACTTGTAGCAAAATATTCAACGAAAACTTTATAGAAGAGTTGTCAATAAAGGATAGAAAGCAAACAAAAATGCCAATTCCACCAAATCTATACAAGTGCTATACATAATGAAAATGTGCATAAGTAATGTGTCTTGGTATGTGTCTTGTTATGTGTCTTGGTATGTGTCTTGGTATATGTGTCTTGGTATACAGACAAACATTTGTTTTATTGATTGTTCCCTCAGTGCTTTGTTGTCCAAAATGTTGTTTAACAATCTAGCTTTAAAAAACCCAAAGCCATAGTTGAAAACCAATATAGGATCTATTATCTACAATGACATGTTAAAGAAATACAAGGTAAAACAGGAAATGTTTACATGTGTTCTATGTTTTTGTCAAGTCAAAAAAATAAAAACACAATATGAAAGAGTTCACATGAAATGTGGTGGGAAATAAAAGATACAATCACTAACTTAGAAACAATTAAAAATAAACCAAATACAGTAGAATTTAGATAATATGAACTGAAAAAAACAACAACCATCACATTATTGATAGTTTGTATTATGAATTTATTAGACAAAGAAGGGAACAAATGAGGACATTTGCTTCAAATTATTGATTATTTGTAAAGATGAGTTCAAATTATGTGGACTCTACTGTATCAGAAGACAATTATGAATCTACACCAAAATAAAAAATACAACATCAATGTCAATTAATAATAAAACAATATTGATACTACAATGGTAAAACAACTGTTAAAATCACACTTTCAAATGACTACACTGGGGAAGGTGGGGCTTAAAGTATACACTGGGAAAGGGGGGCTAAAAGACTACACTGGGGAAGGCGGGGCTAAAAGACTACACTGAGGAAGGTGGGGCTAAAAGACTAAAATAAGGAAGGTGAGGCTAAAAGACTACACTGGGGAAGGTGGGGCTAAAAGACTACACTGAGGAAGGTGGGGCTAAAAGACTAAAGTAGGGAAGGTGAGGCTAAAAGACTACACTGGGGAAGGTGGGGCTAAAAGACTAAAGTAGGGAAGGTGAGGCTAAAAGACTACACTGGGGAAGGCGGGGCTAAAAGACTACACTGGGGAAGGCGGGGCTAAAAGACTACACTGGGGAAGGTGGGGCTAAAAGACTACACTGGGGAAGGCATGGCTAAAAGACTACACTGGGGAAGGTGGGTTAATAATTTCGAATACAGAGTGTTAATAGTCTTTAACAACCAATGATATTACAGCAAATCTCTCTTAAACCGCACACGTTTAAGCTGAATCAAAAACCTGAGTCCCCTATTTCTCCCTCATTATCTTTGTTATAAAAACACCCTATATGTTACAGGAAATAAACATTTTAATGTGATAATTTAAAGCATAGATACATAGTTTTTGAGGAAAAATTGGTGTGATTTATTCTATTGGCTTTGTTGACAACCATTGTTGTTTTTGTATGTTTTGTTTTCGTAGTTGTTTTTATCGTTATGTTAAACCAAATTTTTTAAGCCAAACACAATTGTACTTCCCCAAAAATTTTGTTTTAGTAAGTTTAACTGTATACCATAAATATACAAAATCAAAACAGAAATCAATGAAAACATAGATGGGCTTTGTGTCAAAATCAAACAGATTTTTTAACCCCTGAAACTTTTAGCTCTGTATTTCTCCAACAAAGAGACCCTTAAGTACAGAAGTCAAGGTTTAAACACATGATTTTGGCCTATGACCAAATGTTCCCTGTAATACTTTGCATACATAAAGGCATAGTCACAGTTTCTAAACACACATCTCTTTTCTATAGGGAACACTGAAAAAGTAGTTCCAATTAACTAGATTTCCTTTATTGAGATTTTTGTGACAAAAGAAAAGCCATTTACAAACAGAAAATTAAACCTTAAAGGTATAAAAAACATGCAATAATGCAAAGTTACCCAAGTATGTAATTATGTAATACTGTGTGAATTAAATGTATGATGTAGGTTGCTCCTATTAAAATAAAAGCTGCCCGCTGTGACATAAAACACCATAACTCTCCTGTATTGTGTATTTAGAGCAAAACTAATGAATAAATGAAACAACAATAACAAAAAATACAACACTTAAGAACATCTGTAAGTTAAAAAACCCAGATAAGTTTAAAATTGTTGGCAAAAACAGCATTGGATATTATATTGAAGTCAATTCAATCTAGAAACAGAATAATTATGTCAATTGCAATCTTGAAAGGATGCATGTCTTGTCTATTTGCAAAAAAACAGGCTGATATGTTGATGAAATTAATAATCAAATAGTTTATGAACATATTTGAAGATGGAAAATTTTTTATATTTATTTTACAAATATTCATTTCCTTTAAAATAAATTCAAGAAGAAACAAAACTATATATTTTATTTGAAAACATCCTAAAGAGACAAACAACTTTAGAATATCAGCACAATTAAAATGAAATAAGTGTAGGAAATGAGAAAGAGGAAAAACTTAAAATCTTCTAAAGGAAACAGTAAGGGAGTGAGAGGGAGGGGGATTCAAAATGTTCACAAGCTTACACAGAGTTCTCTTTTCATTACACCTTCCCTCCCTTAAAAAAATGTTCAAAATTGAAGTCAACTCCCGCTGCTACAGTGACAATTTCCGTGTAAAGGAAAAATATTCGTAGTAGTGGATGGCACCGTAGCAAGGGTCGCCTGTACAATTAAAAATGTCAATAGAATATATACATTACTATTCTTGGTTCTTTATTTTAGTGTACCCAAGGTAGTAACCACCCTCCCCCAAAAGTACGCTTTGAACGCTTGTGAAAATGTTGAAGGGAAAAGAAAGATATTTTCTTTGTAATATTTAAAGTGACTCACCTCATCATCTGTCTATCAAAATACAGGAATATAGTCGGGTTTATATATGTTGACTATTTGTGTTTGTATGCAGGCATTCATGGGAAAATAATCATACACAGAGGGTTATAATAACTCCATTACATCCTTTTATCAGGGGTTGAAATTATCAATGCCATTCAACACAATTTACTTTGAATGTACACATTAATAGGTGTAAGACCATTCACTACACTATCATGCACATGCATAAACTAGTAAACTATATCATGATTATTATGGTCAAGCTGTTTACAAATATTCAATGTGTGTTTAATTTGTTTGTGTGTAACACGTATGTATTAATTTTTATGTTTCTATGTGACTATATAATATGTTGTTCTGCAGATCAAAATGAAACTTATAACCTACTTTATGTAATTTTGATTCGCTCACCTTGGAGAGAAAAAGAAATTTCTAAGGAAACTCTGTGTTATTGATCTCAGTGGTGAATCCCAGAGATTGAAACACAGATGTTCCTTAGGTGGGTGAATCAAAATTATATAAACGCATCTAATGATGCACTTTTAGCGAATTTGATTCAATCAAATTTATAACATAGAATATAACAATGATATGTAAATAACAATAAACTCCTTATAACATAGAATATAACAATGATATGTAAATAACAATAAACTCCTTATAACATA
>JAUUEB010477290.1:0-11295 GCA_032362205.1 Clione limacina | reverse complement strand
CACACACACACACACACACACACACACACACACACACACACACACACACATACACACACACACACACACACACACACGCAAACACACACACACACACACATTAATTTCGCTGGTTCATTCTCCTGTTGTGCCTTTAGTCAAAAGATGTTATTTTTTTTACCTTGATGACTTTGTTTAAACCTTTAACTTGACAATGAATTAGAACATATGAAAAGTTTAACATTCTCAAAATTTGTATTGGAATCAATTCTAACACAAAGATCCTTTCTATAAGCTACTGTCTCATTAAGCTCTTTGACCTCTGTTCCATCTCTTTTAGTGTGCTTGAATTTTGGATTATTGTGTCCACAGCAGGCGCGTAGCCAGGGGGCAATGGGGGAATGCCCCCTCCCTGTGCTCTTAATGTGCACCATTTATAACTAATCTAAAAAAGATCGGCCGCATCAAGGCCATTATTTGATAATATTCAAGGTCCTCCCTTTCAAAATCCTGGCTATGCGCCTGGTCCAAAGTGTAGCTTAATCTTACACTTATCACCATTGAATATATGTATTTTGTACTGTGAGTAGTCATTGGAAAAGCAGTCATGTGATCTGTGAGACCAAGTCTAAACCAGTCGTTGCCAAACTATGTTCGGATATTCTTCTTCACCGACAAATGAGTTGTCACCCTCCCTTGACCCTGGTCCATACATCACTCCCCTGGCCCATACATCACTCCCCCTAGAGATGTTCCTTTCCATTTTCATCACAATTTGTTCTCATTTCTATCAAAGTGTTGCCTTGTTGTATGGCTAGGGCGCTAATAAGTAATGTTTATGCGCATAAGTAATAGAAGATCAGGAAATGTGTCATAAAGAATACGTTTATAAACCGGCAATATACCAGATTTATGTACATTCTCGTTACGTCACGACATTCTTGCCAGAATACAAAGACATGCTCGTTGTCTGTAATATAAGGGGAAAGTTCCTATTAAGTAGAATTTATCAAATGTCGTCAATTATAATACTCTATTTCCACATAAAAAAATTTAACGTCTGTTAGTTTATTTGTATGCAAAAATAAGAGCCAAATTTGACCAAATAGACCCGAAACTTTGGCAACTTGTTTGTAGACGTGCAGTTAAGGTTTTGGTGAAGATTGGTTGATTGAAAGAGTTGATATAAGCTTTTTTTTCTTGTTTACTATTCATTTTCTGTTATACATCAATCTAGATACTTTAAAATTATTGCATGTTTCGACTTCCACCCTGCACTAAGATGCACCATAGCTAGCATGCCCCTCAACACGCACTCAATACTCGCGCAAATGATGTATTCGTGAAGGGTGAACAATTTGACAATTGTAGCGTAAAGATTGCAGTTACCATCTTGCTTCTTAAGATGTTACATTTTGAAGTGTGTTTGATTCTTTTTGTGCTTTTGCATCTAAGCTTAAAACATATTCAGACTTTTTTGTTTGAACAACGTTGTATGACACAAATCATATCAGTTCTGTTTTGTTAATGTAATAAATCGCCTTATCTCACACAATTCGATCAATTATTTATTATTGCTGCATTTTTTTCAAATCAAGAGAAGATATTTCTGTTTAACCTAGTTTTGTGTTTAATTATTTTAATTCATTCAAAATATCAGTACGGTTAGAATTTTAAATGTTTCACGTTAAAGAAATTATCCTTTTCTTAAATAAGCATTTTGAAATTCTCAAACAAATTTTACAATTTCTCCCTGTGTTTTCCGATTTCAGTAGTATATTTTGAGATACCAAATTATATCTAATAATGTGTTAGTTATTTCTATCCATATAGTTATTATTCATAGCATACAAATGGTAACAAACAAGAAAAACAAGCACTCATGTCTCTCTCTCTCTCTCTCTCTCTCTCTCTCTCTCTCTCTCTCTCTCACACACACACACACTCTCTCTCTCTTTCTTTCTCTCTCACACACACTCTTTCTCTCTCTCTCTCTCTCTCTCTCTCTCTCTCTCTCTCTCTCTCTCTCTCACTATCTATCTATCGATCTATCTATCTTTCTATCTATCTTTCTCTCCATCCCTCCGGTGTCTTATTCCTGCAAGTATCTCTGCCCGTCTATGTTACTCTCTTTACTTCGCATGCGCGCGCCGTACCGGAAACAAGCATCTTTTCGTGTCGATATTGATTCGCCATTTTTCTGTCAACGGAGACACCGTGCCGTGAGTGCGCGTGCGTGAGTGAGTGAAACCGCCTAAGGGTGGCTGTCGCTCCCAGTCTCCGTACTGCTGCTGATGTAGTGTCCCCCGCGTACACACAATACAGAATGTGTCACAGTGGTTTTGGTGACACTCACCTACTTACTGCTCACTACACTTGAAAAAGATGACACTTTGGTGTGTGCTTTTCTCTTTGGATCTATAAACTTTACGATTCTAAACTATTCCATCGTGTTCTTTATTATCAACAAGAGTATTGCCCAAGTTTAACTCAAGGGTTATTAAAGTAGAAGAGTTCATCATTCAGGTATGTAGTTTAATCGTTGATACTGTTGGAATAAGCAGTGCATTCAGCGTTCTCAGTTTTGCCGGTCAACACATCCCATTTAACACTTGTTGCTGTCATTCAATTGATCAAATTGAAATATACGTAAAGATTCTTAGATGAAAAGCTGTCACAGGCTAGAGTTATCCATCTGGGAACCTTTCTGACACCTCTTGCTTACTAGTGGACTTGAAGAGGAGCATTTTACTTTATTCCTTACCAGGCGCGTAGCCAGGATTTTGAAATGGGGGGACAACTTTGGATGTAATTAAATCAATGGCCGAAAATTTTGTGATAAGTTATAAATAGTGTTAATTTGGGGCACTTTCAATCTCATATGGGGATAAATAGCTGCGAAGCGGCAAAATTTTTGGAAATAAGTAAAAAAAAATATGCAAGTTTAGAGCTTTTTGGGTCGAAATGGGGGGACATGCCCCCCTGGCTACGCGCCTGTTCCTTAGAACTATTTAGGGTGATAGTTTAAAAAGTTTAAGTATATTCCTCTTTATGAAGTTACTGCGTATTTGTTTAAAGCTTTGTAAAACGTATTTACACACTCAAGGCATAGGTTCATCTTGATTAGATATGTTAAGACATATCACACATTGTCCTTACAACAAGGCTTTTATTGTTTTAAAATTAAGAGGCATTGTGTGACACTTTGTACACAACTAACAGCAGTATCGACCAGTATATGTACCAGGTGTCTCATGAAGAGTGTCACTTGAACAAATGTTAATAATTTTGCCGGTTTTGCACCTTGAGCGTCACAATTGACAGCAATTAAGATCAGCAATAAGTAAATTGGATAAGATTAACAAAAATGAAAATCATTTCCCCAAAAAAAGTTATGAGCATAAAAGTGATATATACTATATATGAGATTACTTCCTTTCAACTTTGGGACTAACAAGTGCAAATATTTTCAAAGTTATCAACATTTGTTAGAGTGATACTCTTTATTGGACAGCTGGAATGAAATCATTGTTCTCAAAACTGACGTAGGCTAACCTACTGACTGAGTAAAATGATACACCACTTTTTTGCGTGTAAGGAATTGTTCACAGAAAGTACTCACTAGACTGTGTCCACCCACTAAGGCCGATATAATCACATTTTTGTCAATATCACTTGTTGTTACTTGATATGTCTGGAGTTAACTAATGCAGAAATGTCAGAGATAACTTATTTTGATATTTAATAGTGTTATAGCTATAATATTGATTTGTCATGTGTTGAGGAATGTTTAAATTTCCATAATAAGTAGATTTAGTTGTCCTAGAGACGCATTTAGTCAAAAATTACTTACGGTCATTAAAGCAACCAACCTAATGAGTCATAACTGTCCATAGAAAAGACATTTCATGCATGTTTTTTCTGTTCTTCTGTTTTAAAACGGTTTTATTATGCATAATCTTTAAATGTACAAAATGTTTTTTAAAAATTTTCTTACTGAATTCTGAATTTGTTATCTTAACGTACATATTTTGTCATATCAAGTATCGTATGAAATGTATCTTACTGAAGGTGACTAGGAAAGTTTGATTGTTTTGATATATAATATGCGACTGGCTTCTCAAGTGACAAACACTATTGATTGAAGCTCGTAACTCGAAGTGTAGTAAGATATCATATTACCTTACATTTTGTACGCTGGAATTATAGTTTTGTGCGTCCATTTACAGACAAGGAAGGTCTTACGAACGTCTCATGAATATTTTAGTATTGTCTCTCTCTCTTTATTGTCTGTATTTACTGTATCTTTTTTTAACAAGTGACAACTGAATGTTATTGACTCAAGCAAGGATCTTTATCAGAACATTTTTATAGTTATTTTCACTAGGGTGTTTATTCGATACTAGTAAATGTACTTAGACTTAGATATAATTTCGTTCTTGTTTTTATTGAAACAAATGTCAACTGTCATACATATTGACCAGACCCATGATCACTGTTTGTCCTGAAAATCCTGATAGTCGAACTTGCTTTGAATACCACCTGTTTAGTTATTAGTTTCGTTCTCTTTAATTATCTAATGAGTAAAACCACTAGCCTATAAAGACCCATAATAATCGGTGTTTTTAAGTTCGCCTGTAGACAATTGGGTTTCTAAGCCTTTTTGTTCAAATCCATTATGGATCCTCCTTAATATTTGACTGATAGCATGGCAAATTGTGATATAATCATATTTTATTTAGTTATCTTGTGAGTCGTTTTGGGGGACCATTTTTTTCAATATTAAAAGTCAACTGTTAGCTTTAAGAATATCTACTAAAACAGTACGCCTGCTCCCAACTTGGAGGATATCAACCTTGTTAAAAGAAATCAAGAGGACTGATATTGCTTTAACCACTAATCTACGCTCCCATGATTTAAAGTATCACTAATTCCTTCAAGCAAAACTCAAAACGACTTTGGTTATCCGACTCCGCCAGTACTTTATTATTTGGATTTTTAGAGTGAAAGTTGAAAAAATGCACACATAACGGTTAACTTTTGTCTGAAGAGGAACTTCAGTTCTAAACCACATAATACGCTCTAGGTTGATATGATTTGTTAAATCTTCACTAGTGAGCAAAAGAAAGTCGGCATCCTACATTTGATGTCTTATTTTCGTACATGAATAATACATGTAACTTCTTAAACAAAAAACATCAAATTTTTAATGAAAGAAAACGAAAACATGAAAGGTTTTAAACGTTTCTTTAATGGAAAAGTCCCAAAAATAGAATCGGATGAACTCCTATTAGCATTGATTACTGGAATGCATCTTCGCCTCATCGATCACACAAGTCGTTGGATTAACTGCTGTTGAATGTTGTCGAGGGTTCGCTGCAGTTCTGACACTGTTGCAGGTTCTTGCCCAAGAGAATGTCCTTGTCCATTTTGACCAAGATGTGCACGGTACACCACCTGCCTCTCATAGTGGCGCTCCAACAGAAACCGGGACTCACCTGAAAAATAACTCTGTTCAACTGGTGTATATCGCCGGTAAAAAAAACAATTGAGCCTTGCTTGGCAGTGTCTTTGAAGGAGACAAGTGCGTTGAGCAGGATATCTAGCAACGACCCCATGGGACTTCAGGCGCCGACGGATGGTAAAGCGTCTGTCCAGGCCACTGTCTCGCAGTGTTAGATGCTGGTCGGAATCGGTCCCGCGAGTGTGCAAGTCTGATAAAAGTGTCCTCACCAAGAGATGTTTCACGAGGGCGATCACTCATCGGGCAGCACTTACAGCGTAAATGGCAAATGGCTTGATATATCCACCTAAACTTTGGACAGTGTATCTTTGACATTTAAAGCCCTGTCATCAGCAGAAACTGCCGTATTGGCTCTCAGCCTACCAGTTGCTTCATGACGCTTCGCGATACTAAGTCGAGGCATCATTGAATAAAGAATTAGCTTTAATAAACCGAAATCTTTGAAAGGATTTGAAAAAAAATAATTTGGTGTGTAAGAAAGGGGAAAATGAATTTATTGTAAAATACCAAAATGAACGAAAAATTATGGTTTTCGAAAAGTGTCGTGAAAATTAATCCGCCGCTAAAACGGGTAATTGAATTTCTAATATGACAAATTTGAAAACTCAGAACTTTCTTTTGCTCGCCAGTGCATGTCAATGTGTTTTCTTTAAATTTTTCTTTTCTTGTTTTACATTATACAGAAAGTACAGAAAGGTTGTTGATGAATAATTCATATTCTTATTCAATTTTCTCACTTTTTCACCACGTCTTAAAATCTAGTCTAGTGGATTTCTTTTGTCAAAGTGTACTCGGGTTGAACTTTTCTTAAACTAAAATGAATTAGTCGAGCTGCCTGTCATGTTGTCCTAATTCCAATCAACGTTGTGTTAGATTCATTAATCGATATAGTGTAGGGTATGGGTTAGTCACGAGATGAGTTTGTCACGTGATGAATTTGTCACGTGATGAGTTTGTCATACACTTTCAACATGATCTGTCTGTCATTGCTGTAACCTCATCAAGAATCATTCAATTTATGTATGAGTCACAGCAAACGTGAGTCTCGTCTTTCATCATATCATCGCTGTTCTGCGTTTACTTATTTAATGTTTACTGACCATTTCAGTCCGAAGGCCATGACACAAATTTATATTTTAATCAGTGTGAAGACTTCTAGATACTTTACCTTTATAAAACATGCGTAAAGCAACTTAAGTTCTAAATGAAATTAAAGATAAAAGTTATATAGAGAGATAAAAAAAAGGTTAGAACTTAACTACCTTGAAATATAGACGCTAATATAAGGAGGCGACCTGTTTCGACTGAAAAGATGATACACAATATTGACAACCTTAATGCAGACAACTGTTTACATTTTATACTCCTTCCAATAAAAACTGTATAAAGAATTTCTCCAAACTAAACACAAATAAAATTTCTATCTCATAATTTCAATGCTAGCTGGAACTATTTGTCCCAGGTTCGACCCGTGGTTGCTGCCATCATTAATTCACATGTTCTATAGTCATATTGGTGCAGGTTTTTTAGTCTGAAATACGTATATATGGATGATCTTATTTCTTTCATTTGAAATTATATTGATTGTTCGTAAATGTATGTCAAAGCACTTAATCCAAGTTAAAAAATGATGAGTTAACGCTTTGTCCCCTAGCGCTAAATCGACCAAGATATATTGTCCTTTAAGACTTTGGTAGATTTAGAATTGTCTCAACTCAAATACATATGATCTTGTTTAGTGAGGTCATCCCTTTCATCATTCCAATACTGTCTAGTCTAATATGTGTGTATACTAACAGCCGTCTCCACATATTAGGCCATGCGGAACAAATAAACGTTCAATAGAAGAGACGGTTAAAGTGAGGCCTCAACAGACTCTCAAAATCTACGTGTTCGTCTGCATAAAGAATAAACACCTAATCACCTAAATTTCAATTTTTTCTACACCCTTTCTGTAGGCAATAATTACAACGGAATTGCATTGTCGCAAGGTTGAATCGCTTGAACCCAGGTTTACTGTAGTTTGTTTTAACTGCGCTTCGCTTTTCCGGTTGTAAAACCCGCTTTCGAAATCAGCTTGTCCGCCCTGTGCTTCACTTTTCCGGTGTAATACTTACTGCAATCTAACCTTTTAACCGCTATATTTTATATGAAGTTTCACTTCTCTAAATAACCCAGTAATCGGAATTGTTTGCCGAACGCAGTAAATCTGGGTTTCGCGGTGTGTAAGTCCGCAGCAATGCAATTTTTGCTTCCTGTAGGACGTTTCTTCAGGTGTGTTCAGGGTTCACCTGAAGAAACGCCCCACGGGAAGGGTAAAAACAATTGTTTTGAGGTGAGTCGGTGTCTTAACTTGAAAATACATCTTGATTTTAAATCCGATCGAGGCTCTTAAAGACAAAGCGAACACAAAATACGCAGAAATTAGATTATATTGTTTGTATATATAGATTATCCGAGCTGGTAGCATGAGTAAGAAATCCCCATTCATTCTAAAACAAAAGACCGTTGTATGCGTTTGTACCAGTAATACTCAGTTAAAGTAAGCGAGATTTGGGTCACTGTTATCTCCCTCATATTTAGATCCCATTGACATAATGATATATTAATAATACACAGGTCAATTACGCGGTTCAAATAGAATGAAAGATTTCATTCGTTCGAAAAGTACTCACTGAAAAGGCAAGTTCTACCACTTGATAAAATTATAATCTTCATATAAAAAAGAATAAAACTCATGGTTAGAATGTTTTAAAAATATAAAGAGTGTTTTAAACATTACAATAGCATACCGCCAAAAGGCTAATATAAAGTAAATAAGGTTTCGTTTCTCACTATCTGTCTGTTCACAATTACTTTAACTTACTACAGACACAGCCAAACTGTTTTTCTTGACATGACTCTGAAATTAAAAGAGAACTTGATATCCGTAGGCCCATACTAAGAAGTATTTGAAGGCTACAGACCCCTGCCAGGCCTAAAATATGAGAAATGATAGGCTACTCTAGGCAAAAGATGAATCTTAGTAAAAGACTTGATTAGCCTTTTATAGTCATTCCATTGGCAACTTATGGCATAGAGGTAATAACTTGAGTCTAATTATGGCATAGAGGTAATAGCTTGAGTCAACTTATGGCATAGAGGTAATAGCTTGAGTCAACTTATGGCATAGAGGTTATAACTTGAGTCAACTTTTGTCATAGAGGTTATAACTTTAGTCAACTTATGTCATAGAGGTTGAGTCAACTTACGGCCTCCATGAAAGTTAGTCTTTAGCCCCCTTATATCCTAGACATAGCTTAAATTGTCAAAAGTCGTAGCAGATAATAAAAAGTCGCCAAAATTGACTTGCTACAATAAAACATGGACGTTGGGTGTAGCCTAGAGGCTCACAATCCAAAATCCGGAAGAGGAGTCTAAACAACATTGACCTTGAACTATTTGGCAGATGAAACAATAGAAGAGTGTGGCAGAGGTATCAAATTGCTTAGAACCAACCAATCAAATTATACTTAAGGACAAAATCAGTTGCCCTCGGAGGTTTTAGTTCATTGAGATTAGTGCCCAATAGAGGCAGTCCAGGTAGCACTACAAGATTTGTGCGATACTGTAACCAAAAGGTAGTGTTAAAGCCAATATGTTAGTAAATTATGGCGTATGTATTTATGCCACAGTCTAGTAAGACGATGATATAACTGAGACTGACACAGAATATGCAATTTCGGTCTAATAATAGCCAAATAATCTCGGCTCAGTAAATCAGAATGATGCCAGCTGTCACATTTAAGATGAACAAATCACCAATATCTCCTGATTAACCATATGTTAAGCATAGGGGAAAGGGAAAGTTTGAATCATTCGGTTTTCCATGGTCCAATGGATCCCGATATGACAAAAAGCTTCAAATTCAAGTTGTTTGACAACACAAACACATTACTTCAGGGATGGAAACACATCGACAGTACGTGGGTCTGTTCCTTGCTGCATTAATGCTACTATTGATACTGTTTTTTTTTAATAATCATTTACGTATTCGATCAATGACAACATATAATAATCCAAAGATATGTTATAACACAATCCCAAATATGTGTGCGCAGCTGAAAAAATATAGCTATCTTAATTAGCACAATTTTTTTTATTATGATTGGTTGCCAATGGTTGCCATAAACGTTAGTCCGTTTTTGTTAATATCTTGTAAGAAATATTGACGACAACGTGACACTTCATATACTTGCATCAGGTTACTTTTAAATGAAACTAATTATACAAATACACACTTCTTGTTTTGCAGGTAATTACGTTGGTTTTTTTTGGTTTGTTCTTAACATAATGGCCTATCAGGGGCAATAACTCAGTGATTGTGACAGGCAGACGGAAATAAACGACCCACTTGTCAATTAATAAACAATTATAAAGATTAATCTCTCTTTCTCTTTCATTCGTTCGCTTTAGTTCAGAGTCAACTCTTATTATCGACTAAATTGTTCATTAGCGTACTGCTTTTTACAATAAATATATCATTTCGATACCATGATCACTGATCACCGTTGTATTAAAAACAAGAATAGGAAATGTATATTAAAACAGATTTTTCACAAGATCGTTTCACGATCATCTTGGATTTTTTTTAAAGAAGACATTTATCATCGTTTTAAAAAATGCCAATGAACTTAACAATTAAAAGAAATTACTTTGACATGTTGGTCATTATTTCAACCCATTATTATCCTTAATAATATATAGGTAGTATTGCTTTCTTATTATTGAGTGGCCGCCATTTTGAAAATGGTGTCCTGTTTCACTATTTTGAGGTCAAAGACTAAGTCATCGGACCAAAATGAAAAACAAATTGATGATCTTATTTAGAGTAGGTTCTCTACTATTGTGTTCTTCACAACGCATTTTTGTTCTGAGATATTTAGGGTCGCTCTTTATTGATGCAATACCAGGGTTATTCAAAATGGCAGATAAACACTTTTTAAGTAAACGATAAGATACGGTCGCAACTCTTAAAAGATTGCCAGATTAAATTCAAAATGTCTTTAATTTATTTTCATTTCACGTCTGTATACGGAAGATATAACATGCATCCATTCAAACGAAAAGTAAATTGATATAAAACTGTCCAATAATATATTATAGTTTACTTTCTGCCCCAATGATTCGACACCATCGGTTTTCCGTTTGAAGCATTCTCCGATCTTTAGGTGTCTAGACATATTCCATTTATTTTCCAACCACCGCACAATAATGAATCACATTAAAGATGATTTCAATTCTCTTTTTTGTACCAGGGAATTTGTTCATAATCTAGTCAGTTTACCTTACCCTACACTGTTATCTTTTTCAAACCCTTTCGTTTGAAGTCACTTTAATCATTTGGTCATATAGTTTAGTTCGTTGAATGTGATTTCTTTCACAACAGTATTTGATGCGCAAGCGCGCTTTCTGTTGTGTTTTTGGCTTCTTTTGTGTATTTTCATTTCTCAAATCACTAAACAATCTTACTTGTTGCTTGAGACTCGAAAGCTTTTGAAGATGTCTGACATTTCAATATTGCTTTCAGTGATGCTGTCCATGATTCATTCTATTTTGTAGCCCTATTAGCCCTATGTTTGCATGGCTGGCAGACTTGAATGCAGTGGTCTTGTAGCATATCAAGAAAGCGCTTACTTCGAAACGTCTGGAAAACGAGTTCAATTAACGAAAAGACAGTCAATATAGAATGCACAGGTCGTGATATTATGATTATTTGACATCCGAATTATTTGAAAATTCACATAAACATT
>JAUUEB010477279.1:0-11295 GCA_032362205.1 Clione limacina | reverse complement strand
AAACAGATTTCATTATCAGTACTTGCATGTCCACGATCCTTGGTAGGCAGGATCATGTACCTAGTCCTATCGGAGACGAATAATAAAAACGTCAGTCGCACGCTAAAGATCCCCTGGTGGCTGCTCGGAGTATAATTCGGACAAAATTTAAAAAAAATGTCCTGCTATAAACTGTCACACTCTGACAGTCTAAATATAAAGAAAACTTCTGAAGACGGATAGCGGTCGCCCTCTGGGCGAAGGGAAGCACCAAAGTGTTAACGCAAAACATGTGTTAAAAAAAAACATGTATTGGGCAAAAAAGATGTGTTAGGCAAAAAAATAGTGTGTTAAAAGCAGAACGTTAGCGCAAAATTCAGTCAACAGTTGACTTTGTTTGAGGTTAAAGTGAATGATCGAGAAGAAGAAGAAAGAGATATTTGTCACAGCTTTTGATTCTAGTGTAGTTATTCTTTGTAGGATAGGACTCAATTATACAATGTTAATGTTCTTATCAACAAAAAGTTAGGTAATCACTAATGTTTGAAAGTAACATTACACTTAATTCACATCTGCCCTATCACTTAATATTGCGTTGTTAATTTAATACACTACTGCCCCAACAACACATATTGGATCTGTTGTATAGTAATTCATTGTTTCTCTAGACTGTCTGCAAATATAATACTAGAAGTCACTATTCAGTTTTAATTTTTTTGGTTTGATTGCCTCATTACAATTTGGGTGAAGAGGGTTCACACCTGATTGATATCTGATTCTGTAGCTACTAGATAACTAACTAGGTTAGTTTCAAAAGTGACACTCAAACAACTAATTATGTCCTGTATGAGTTAAAATGATATACTGGGTGACTGCCAATGATTTATTCCCCTCCCTTCTGGAAAACTGAGCATGATACCTCCCACTTGGAAATCAATATGTTCACTTTGTTATAAAAACAATGTGTATGCCCCTAGAAACTATGCATATGCCCCTTTAACTTTTCCCTGAAAAATCCTATCCTTGAACAAGATTTGAGAAGGCTGGCAGCCATATTGTTAACACAAACTTCTTCTCCTGTACTGTAAATATTTGAAAAGTTTGATTTTTAGTGTCATATTTTAAATCAGTTTGATGTTGACTCTTAGGAACCTGCTGCTCAATGTGGTGTCAGTTAAGATGAAGCTGTTCAACACTTGTAAATCAAGGAATGAGACAGCGGAGGAATACCTTAAGACTTTCCTGGAGAAAGAAGTCAAGCCAATCTGGCCACAAGGCTGGATGCAGTCACGGTTAGTATTTACAAAATTTATATTAAAACCAACACTGTTTAGACATATTGATATACTTCAAACTCTATCATAGATAGAATGTCAGCATATTTAAGTCAAGTAGACACTCTTAATGATTTTCAAACCTCTCTTAAGGTCTCTGTTCAGGACTTAGCAAATTATTTCTGCCTCGTTTGTAATCTGAAACAATTTGCCATCTTTTGATCGACTAATTGTAAAATAAGAGTGAATGTTATTAAATATTAAAGATGTTAATTCCTTCTGACATGATTTGTTAAAATAATATTTCTATCATGATAATTTTGGCAGTTTATATAATCTTATGCCCATTATTTAATCTCTTCTGGAATTTCTATTTCATAACTTTGTTAAAGAGATATCAATTAGAGAGAATTAAAAAAAAAGAAGATATCCTTTAAAAAGTTGATTTTTTTTGCAAGGATAATTTAAACAAAAGGATTCTATTTCCAAGGAGCAAAAAATAGGTTGAAAATGTAAGTAATTATTGTCAGCTTTTGTCAATGGTAAGCTCTTGTATCCTAAAAAGAGAAATATATGATTCAGAGGTGCAAATTCTGTGTTATTAAAGTAGGAAAGTTCAATGTTTATGGTGTGCTTAAAATCCTCATTTTGCAATAAAATGGCATATTTATTGATGTTTGATTTTGTAATCAAATGAAATGTTATGTTTTGAAATGTAAAATGTTTTTTCTTATCAATCTCCCAGGACCTTGTTCAAAGAAAGTAAAGCAGCACATGAGGAGTTTACCAAGTAAGTGATTGATATTATTTAAGAATGTTCTTTTTTAAACTGTCTGATTTATTTTTGAGACAATAACATAGTGGTCTGTTTTTGTGATTATCAGTGTCCTGAGAAACTGGCCCCGACTGACAACCTTAATCAGTAATGAGGTAGTGTAGGGTCAGGATGGCCGAGTGGTATAGTCACTCAATCTTTAGAGCGATATTTGATCTCTTGAGGCGGTGCTGGAAAAAACGCTGTGGGCTCAATCCCGTCAATGGACACATTTTTCAAAGTAAAAAAATGTGTAAAGCTATCCTGGAATGTGGTTGGTGCATACCTCTCGTGCAAACAGATTTCATTATCAGTACTTTGCATGTCGATCCTTGGTAGGCAGGATCATGTACCTAGTCCTATCAGAGATGGACGATAAAAATGTAGGACCTGTGATAGTTGCACGCTAAAGATCCCCTGGTAGAGTATCACCCGGGCAAAATTCAAAAAGAAATTTCCTACCATAAACTGTTGGACTCTGACAGTCTAAATAAAAAAGAGTACTTCTGAAAACGGATAGCGGCCAAAACATGTGTTAAGCAAAAATATGTGTTGGGCAAAAACATGAGTGTGTTAAAAGCTGTACGCTAACGCCAAAATTCAGTCAACAACAGTTCGTTTGAGGTTAAAGCGAAAGATCAAGAAGAAGAAGAAGTAATGAGGTGACAAGTTTTAATTGATACACCAATGACTCCCTTAATAACACATTTTAATTTTACCCCTGCATCCTTTTATCTCACATCATGTAATTCTCAACAGTCACAAAATCTTCTCTGCTGTTTTCGTTGCTTGAAATTTATGGGGACATCTTTAATGTAATGTTGAAAACAAAACATAAATTTGCATCTCCTTAATGGTTCCTTAAAGGTACATTGTTCTCTAAATTCAAGATTTGATATTCATTTTATTTTATTCTCTCTAATTTTGGACACAAATCACAAATGAGATAGTTTGCTTATGACTTTACTGTGCTGGTTCTGCTGGAAAGAACGTACTGCCCACTTACGAATTGGCTGACAGGGCAGTCCCTAAAGTTTGAATTAAACTGGTGTCACCCAAATGATAGACAGAATTTCTTTAGACTACAAACTGTGTTATCAGTTCCTTGACAAATTTTAAAAAGCAAACCAACATATATTTTGATATTCAGTATTTTGATTGATATATCTGCCTTCTCCTTTCCACCTCAAGCCAGAATAACCTGTACATAAAGAAATATTATACAAATTATTATTATTCATTGCAGAGCTCCCAAGAAACTAGCAATAGCTGTGAGGAAACTTGCGTCTCCAGCCCCTGATTCAGCAATGCAAGTTAGTACAGATATTGGTCGACCCACGACACATGTCACTAAAACAGAGAGTGTCATAGAGATATCAACCACCACAAAGAACCACTCTGATGTCAGCAATGTCGTGGTCAACCTTCCCAACTCAGAACCTGCAGCAGCTCTTCACCTATCGCCCTCAGCAGGGTCTGTTGCTGTTTCGACGACCTCAACCCCTCTGCAAACGACCTCAACCCCTGTGCAAGTAGTGAAAGTTTCTAGCTCAAAACCTACTGTAGTTCGTAATCAAGGTCAACTGTTAAGCTCACCCCCTCAAAAGGTGAGGATCTCAACTATAAATGCTGCTGATTCATCAGTTATAGAGATCATGGACTCTCCGTCCCCTGACTTTAAGAAGAGAGCATCAAGTCTTGTCAGTGCAGCTACATCCGTCAAAGCCTCAGCTGCTATACCAGTTGTTTCTCCAAAAGAACCATTCACCAGTGGGGTATGATACATACTTTATTATAGTCTCCAACTCAAAATGTTATTTCTCAACATAATTTTATCCCCATTTTTAGTTTGTTTTGGGAAAAATAATTGTTGGCAAAGTTCTTGTTCTGAAAAAGACAACTTTTGTTTGTTTACTAAGCATTAATATCAACTTTATTATTTTAATTAACATTTCACCTCCTTATCTTTCCTATTGCGTACGCTTAAATGTTGAAGATTTTACAGCAGTAATGACTGTAAACACTTTAGATACTTTTATGACAATTACTTTGTCAATCTATAGCTATGTTTATGTTTTAAACAATGGTTGAACCCAAAATGCTTAAAAGGAAACTATCTCTTAGTATAATTCTGAAGTCCCAATCTTTTTACGTTCGTTGTCAATTAACCATTTCAGATTCGAAAACAAAAGTTAGTTGCATAGATTTTGGTTTAAGCTTTGTTTGCTGTCGATTAAAAAAACCATCTTAGACTTAAAGTATGAGTTTAAGAAGTTTATTTCAATGTACACTGTTTATTTGAGAGGAGAGTGTGTATGCACCTCAGTGGTCACAGACTCTTTTGTCCCTCCTATACCCACACCCTTAGAATGACACGAGAAAATATAATAGATAAGCAAAACCTAAAGCTTTTAAGATGTCAGATACAATTCTTATTATACTTAAATAAACTTCCCATTGTGCCTGTTATAAACTAGAATAAGAAGGGCAACAAACATAAGAGGTTCAGAAAGGCACTGTAACGGCAAAATTAAGAATATTCTCAACTAGCTTTGTTGTTGAAGTGAATGGCTATCTAGCCTTGTTGTTGAAGTGAATAATTATTATTTTTATATGTATTTTACATTTTAAGGAATTGCATAGCTTAGAATCACTGAGCTAGATTTTGACTTCCTTCCTGATTTTGACGACCTAAAAAAATGACGAACTTGCCTAAACTAGACAAACTTAAGTTGAAAATTTGCTTAATCAGAACAAAAACCTGACTCCTGTTTTCTCTCTCTCTTTATCTGTAAAAGACACCCTTTAACCGACAGAAAAGCACCTATTCACACTTAAACCATACCGATTATGTCAGAAAATCACCAATTAAATGTGATAATTTTGGGCATCAATATATAATTTTAAGAGAAAAGGTCCCAACATAATTTAACTAACCATTTTTCTGTTCAATTGTTTTTTGGTGTTGCTGATTTGGTTGTTACTAATGTGATTGTTGTCGTTGTTATTTTTGTTTGGGTTTGTTTCATTTTCTTCTTTGTTTATATTTTTTTCTTGATTATTATCTTATCTAATTAGTGCTATTTTTGTTCAGGCTCACACACCATCATCCAGCTCTACATCACCCCAAGGACGATCCTTCATGGCTGCTTTTGCAGATTTTGTTGAGTCAAGTCCTTCGGCATACAGCAAGAGTTTGGCTCAGTCATCGAAACAACAACAGGGTCAGATGCCAATATCACAACAGCCAAAGACCCCCGGCAGTTTGCTGGCAAAGACGTTGCTATCTTTTCCTCAGAAGCTGGTCCCATCTCAACAGCAAAAAGTCTCAACACTTCCACAAAAATTAGGAAGTACCCAACACCAAAAGTTACCCAAAGACTCGAAAATGGCTCAAAAGGCAGCAATTCCATCCAACGTTGTGACTCAGAACTCATCCTGGTCTAATGTGACTTCCATCGACCCAGGTCAGAAATCGATGGGTTCGGTTGTTTCCATCAAAAACATTCCCTCTTCTGCTCCCAGTAGAGTGCCACAAAATACTTTACCAAAGCCAAGCCTCTCTTTAAGCAAAGAGCCTATGTATAAAAGGCAGAAATCTACTGATGGTCTCTTTCCCTCGACTCACACACACACTCTGAATAAAGAAACTCTACAAACTGTTGGGAAATTTCATGCAACAGATGTGAATAGGCATGCAGTAAGTCCAACCAATAATGGCCAGTCCTCCCTTGTTTTCGCCAGTCAATCCAAAAATATGCAAAAAGCAACAGTGCTTGGCAGTGCTGTGCCGGATTTCTTGCAAAAGCAACCAAAATTGGGATTGAGTGGTATATCTCACTCTACCATTCAAAATATACGAACATCCCAAGGTTCTTCAAATTCCCTTCCCTCAAGAGGTTCACATGGCGTCTTGAAGTTACCATCTCCATCCAACAAACCAGTCACAGACTCACATGGCTCTGCTCACAAAGGCAGAGTCTTCTCTTCTTCCTCTCCTACCTCAAATCTACTGCACGTTTCCCCCTCAACCCCACCAGGTCCATACTCAAGGGCAGACACGCCTTCTCCCCAAAGGTCACCTGTGTCACCTGGCAATGCAGCACTATCATTGTATGAACAGATCCAGTCACAAATGAGAAACCAAGAAGCTATGGAAGGACAGGCCCTCAAGAATTTGGCATTGGCACTCAATTTCGGTAACGGATCAGGTGGTGAGTTTATTTTTGCATAGCAACATACAAGATTTGATTATGCTGGGCAAACAATGTGAATGAATACACCCCATTGGGTAAGAATTTTACCACAAGGTGTCTCCAGTAACAACCCCTTAAATTTAATGGTGATACATTGAGCAGCTTAAATTTATTCATGACATAAATTTAAAAAGAAATATGAAAAAATATTCAAATTGTATGCGTTTTAGTCCTTTGTGAGTGTGTATATGTATCAATTTCAAATAAAAAATAAACTCATTAACATTTATCTTGTTCTTCAATTGTATAATTCCATCACTGGTTAAATTTTATCATTCTTGAAAAGTATTTACAATGTCTGGCTGCAGCTGCTTTTTTCAATTTTGCTAAATTTGATATTTTATATGTTTCTAAATGGCTATGTTTTGCCATTCGGGGTTAATAAGTTTTTTAAAGGATTTGTTCTCAGATTTGGACATAGTATTAATATTTAATTTATATTTTCAAATATGAAGTTTAGACCAGAAATAGGTATGTATTTTCATGTTAATTATTTATTTTGGCTCATTCCTTACTTATAACACCAATTCATTTTTTTTCTTAATCTCTAACCTTTACATGCTTTTCTTGTGTTTTACAAGATCATAGGCACTTTTGTGATACACTGACCATAGCAGTCATTTTGAAGTTAGACAAAATTAACCTATAAAGAGTAGTTTTAATGGTTTTAATTGATCAGTTGGTGATAGACAGTATACATATTCCTAATTATTTTGCTTGAGATCAGAACCATTTGGGGTAAGCTGATATTTTTCTTTTGTATTGTACATTAGGATTTGATTAATCAAAACTAGTTTAGCCATGTGAATGATGTTTTTATCACATTGTTTTGTTTGTGTTGTTGACAGGTCAAGGCTCAGGCTCAAAGTCTCAAACTGGTAAGAGATAAGAAATGATATTACAACTATGTGTGAGAGTGGATGGTCACGAATAATTCAGAGGTCCATTATTGTACTAACTTGGGCATGATCCCTTTGTGGTTGAAAATCAAAGAAAGAATTAAAAAAAATGTGTAGAGCAGTCACTAACACATAAATATTATTTATTGACCAAGTTTACTTTATCTTAGTTAATATATGGCATATTTGTTTGTTTAATCAATTGGTTTTTATTTGAAGCAAGTTGTTTCCTAAATATATTGTTTTGTTTTACACTTTGATGTTTCCCTTCACCTAGAGGGAGGTCACTATTTGTCTTCAGGAGTTTCTTATATATTTAGACTGCCTGAGTTAGAAGTTGGGACGTATTGATTTTTGTGCTGAATGCACTTTTGTCTGCTACTCTTCCTTCAAGTTACCAAGGGATCTTTAACATGCACACAGGTCCTACATATTCTTTTTGTCTGTAATTGTTAAGTTCAGTCACTGGGCTAGGAAATTGTTGCGCTGTGATAATTTTACCTCTTCTTTGCCTTGCTGTAAACGTTATTAGTGTTTTTGATTATTTTATCTCTTAGCATGAAGCAAATAATTTTGGTTATTGAAAAGGGAAATGTACTCATTGAATTATCTTATTCATTTATTAAACATTAAGTTGTTAAATTTTAAGATGTAAATTATTATAGTGTTCCATTTTTATTTCAGGTAAACATTGAGAAGTCCACTGTTGATGTGTGTGCTGTGCCAGTCAATGTCATTTACCTCAACCAGCTCTGCCCAAGCTCATGAAGCTCCTCAGCCTTAGTTATATCTTTTAGGATGTTATTTGATTTTCTATATAAATGTACTTGCATTTTCAAAAAGTATGTTTGCATTTATTTGTAATTCTTGATGTCCATACAAGTAGATGGAATTAGAATGTATATTTTTCAAAGATGTGATTTCTTTTCAAAATTGTGTTCATTGGTTGTTCTTGACAATTTGTTGTCATCTTTTATAGATAAGGAAACTAACATTTACATTGAAGTTATTTATCTAGACAAAATTGGAGGTGGGTTTTTAAAGAGGGAGGAGATAAAGCCTAAGAAATATGATGCATCAGTTAATTAGTTTTGATAGGTAAAAAACAACTAGACATTCATTTGTGAATGTTAAAGTTATAAAAACAATGATAGGCAAGCTTCATATGGATTAAAACAATCTGTTTTGGGTGACAGGGATCACAGTGGCCAGTGACCAAATACACAGATTTTTGGTGAAGTGAGGGGCCACTAAAGAGGTCCACAAAGGTCAATAGAACTTCTCTAAAATGCTATTGAAAACTGCAGTTGTAGACACTATAAGGATGTTCATATTACATGGCAACAACAGCATTATGAATTATTTATCACTTTAGTTTTCACTGAGAATTGTCATCCCAGGTTTGAGTAGATTAGTAGGGAAACCTATTTATTGTTATACAACTGTATTAGAATACATTGTTCTTTTTCCTTCCTTTAGGACAAAAACACCCAGGTCTATCTTTAAAGAAACATTTGTCTACATTTTTAAACAATATTTCAACAGAATGACTTCCATTAGGTAGAGATGTTATATTTTTTATTGAAGAATTATATCTGTCTTTATTTGTTACATTTAGTTTCCTTGCTATATATACTGTATATTTTGTAAATCATGGGCATTCTTTGACCTTTCCTGAAACACTGTTCCAGGCTTGTAATATTGAATAAAAACATTTTTCATCACTGGGGGATTTCAACTATTGATATTTTTTCTAAAATGGTTGTGAGCTATTAGCTAACTATAACTGACTATGCTTATATTGCCCTATAAGAAGAGACAAATCCCAAATTTGTTATTGTAAGAGAGATTACAATTATTTTTTACCATTTAAGTTCTACATCATAGTTGCATTTGATTGTTTCAAAATTCATGAATTATGAGTGAAGCTGAACAATTAAGAACATGAAAGCACTGTCCCTCTAGTAGTCTAAATCTAAGAGAATCTTCTGAAGACAGATAGTGCCCACCGTCTTGGCAAAGAGAACACAAAAAACAACAAAAATTATTGTGTAAAGCAGTTTGAAATCAGTCAACAAGTATACTCCGTACAAGCTATAAGCAAACAAAGATAATAATCCCTTTTGTTAACTTCCATGTACAGATGAGTAATCACACTTCGTTGTGGCTATGGTATTATTGATTGTGAATCATCACTTGTTTTCCAATGTTTTGAATTGAAATTGATGTTATATTTGTTGATATGTTTGCATATATGAGTTTAATGTTTTGACCTGAATGTGATGAAAAACTGATCTAAGCAATCATGTTGAGGGCGAGAACAATTTTAGCCCTCAGTCACCTTTACAGACACATGTGCATACAAGCACCTGCACATACACACACACTATGTATCAACAGTATTACATACTTCCCAATGTGCTTTCACAAGAGTTTTTTCTCCTTTTTAGATGCAAACTTTGTTTCATTTTGTACTTATATGTTTCTGAGATTTTTGACAATTTCTTTCGTCTTTTAATTTTAGATAACCAACTGTTTTGTACACATTTCATTCCACTTTTTGTTGTATAGATGTTTTTTTGTTTGTTGATGTGATGCCTCATTCTTTTCATAAGAAAATATACCAATTTCTTGAAGGAACAAAACCACAACCAGTAATGCGGGTAGAGTTTATCAAACTACTCCCACACACAACCAGTAATGCGGGTAGAGTTTATCAAACTACTCCCACATTTAGGTGCTTTACCTAAGCAATCTTACAATGACATTTTTTGCTTGTAGTCGGGTACCGTCATTTCACCCCAGTAGAAGTGTTTTTTAATTTTCTTTTTGAACTAAAAAATGCCAGGCCTTGGAGGGATTCGAATTAGAGTCAGACAGCGTACCACTTGACCTTAATGCTGCTGCACATCATAATTTTTCAAGATGTACAACCCCTTACAAAAAATGTAGATTAAGTAATGAGCTGAGATTGATGGTTTTGGCACACTTTTCATACTCAAAATTATTATAAAAACTATGTTCTTGTTTTGACATTTCATACTAGTCATTTCTTAGTTGTCTCAAACCATCATGTAATTATTTTTTCTGTTTCAGGGTTTAAAAATGCATGATGAGTTTGATTTTTCTTATTCCATATCTGCCTGTATTGCCTTAGATAATAGAGACCATTAACTCAAGGAATGTGATCATATTAATGTTTTAAAATGGCCTTTGCATTCCTTTTGAGTACAAACTATATCAATCAGTATAGAAACAGTATCATAATTCAGGGAGGTATTAGTGATTGACAGTAAGGACTTGTGTGGGGTAGCACAAAATCTTTTTGAAATGGCACACTTTATAAATTTTGTTGATTGTTTTCAGAATATGAAAAACTATATGTTTGAATTAGTGCATGCTATAAATATCATTTTGTTATATGTTACACTTGGGACTGTTTTTGACTGACCTTGATGATGTACTGACTTTGATTATGTGAATTTTTGTTCTTGATCGACTTTGATAGTGTATGACTGTTCTTGATTGAATTGGATGATGTATTAATGTTATGATGATGAATGATTTAACCTTTGATAATGAATGATTTGACCTTTGATGATGAATATTTGACCTTTGATAATGAATATTTGACCTTTGATGATGAATGAATTGTCCTTTGATGATGATGATTAGACATTAGAATAAGATATGAAGAATGATTTCACCTTTGATGATGAATAATTTGACTGTTGACGATGTTTGGCTAATTGCTTATGAAAGATATTGATTTGATCCAATAGATTCACTGTTTAAAACAAGATGTTCTGTTGTTGCTTATATATTTTGAGTGATATCTTGTAAGCTTTAAGGAAGTCCTTTGTTCTATATATTATGTTAAGTCTTTGCTTTCTACTTACTCCTAACAAAAAAATAGTACTCCTAGGTACAATCATGAACATCAGGCAAAAGTAACAAAGAACTTTTAGCAAACAAATCAAGGGCCATAACATAACTCTGTAAACATATTTTTAGAAGGTCCCTAACAGAGCATGTGTGCAATATTTCAGGATCTTACTTCCAACGATATGTCC
>JAUUEB010477268.1:0-10362 GCA_032362205.1 Clione limacina | reverse complement strand
CCCCCCCCCCCCCCCCCCCCCCAGAAACTAGAGGGGACTGTCTTAAATGATAGATCTTAGATTGAATTGGGCATTTCTATCCTAGTATGTGTTATAATCTAATATTTCAACCATGTATTTTGATTATATGACTCTCATAACTTTATTTTTCCTCTTTAAATTATATGGGGATTGGGGCAATGGGAAAGCACTCCTAAACTGATCCGTCTCAAGAGTTTGAAAAAACATTGGTGTGCTGATCAATTATCTTGAGATGAGGTTCTGTGCCAAATTTCAGATTTTTTTGGGGGCAAACATAGTTAGGGGCCTTTAATTTGGGTGCTGGCCCTAAAATTATGAAGTTAGTCATTATGAAAGATGTTGGGCGTTGTTTTCTTTGCAGAAATGTTTAAATCCAAGGTATTTACCATATAAATGGATTACATGAGCCTCCTATCTTTATTTTCCATCTTATAATTTCATTTGGATGCCAAATTCAAAAATGCATCATAACTCATCTGTCCCTGGAAGCATCTCCAGAGAAATTGATGTACTCATCAATTACCAAAAGATGGGTTATGATGCCAAATTTCAGCTCCATAATCATATGACCATTAGAAGTAAGGAAATGTAGAAATGTTGGGCTTATTTTTCTCGACACATTACATACTCGTGGAGATTATGTGATAGGTCTATTTTTGTGTGTGTCTGTCTATGAACACAATAACTCAAAAATATACAACTCATTGCCGTAAAATCTTGTACGATGTTTTAAATCAAAATTTTAATTCCAGTAATATCTGTTAACAATTGACAGAGTAAGGGAATTTAAAGTATTTTACTATATGTTCCAATGGAACTTTCTGTCGAGTCACTATGTCACTCACTTGACTTCCCTTTAGCTACGTAAAGCACCTTTGTTATTGAACAGGCATTTCCAATGCATGCACCCCTATTGCGCTCTTGAAGATAATAAAATTGAACCGTCGTGGTTTCCTGCTTATTTGTGTTAATCGACCAATAAAATGTATTCAAGCAGCTGATCGTGTCATCATTGTGAACCAATGAAAACACTGTAATCCTAATTTTCTGCTAAAACAACATCATAGCACCAAGGTTCACTCGATCACCTAAGAGCCGGAAGTGTCTATTACTCTGTTTTTCTTTAATCACTTTCGGTTTGGCCTTTTAACCCATTGTGTATTGGTCTATTGGTTTATGTAAAAGAATTAAATGTGTTCCGTTTAATTATCTATTCTTTTTCCTATCTATGATTGTTCTACATGTGTTCTTTTTTACGGAGAATCTGCCAATTCGTGTTATTCTTTTTTTACATAGTGTCCAGTTTGTACTCTATCTGAGTACTCATGATTCTAGTTTCTTTCTTGAATGAATTTGTTTCAGTATTTGCTAAAGGGATAGCTGAGGTTTCCATCATAGTAGGTATCAGCGCACTTAGACCAGGAACATGTCAGAAAAATGTTGTAAATACTTCTTGTATTATGTTGGTAACACTTTCAATCATACAAACATAACCATCTAAGTCATCAATTACCCAATATATTTATGATAGATTCAGATTGAAAAGTGTCCTAAAAGGATATCAGTGACTTCTTATTCCAATATATCATTGTTTTACAGTTACCACAGTAATTATAAAGGGTTAATATAAATGACATGATTCCACCAATTTATAAAGCCAAAAGCTAAGGTATCGAAAGACCCTGTACATAGTTTTGAGGCAGAGACCTTGTTTAATAAGATTTTATTTAGATTTTCTGTGTGTATTAACGGTCAAATGCAGATTAAGTTTTAAGGCTTAAGTGTGGCAATGTTGCAATCAATACAGTATACATATATACTTTCAATACTTTAAATGTAATATGAAACATATATGTAACACTCCCATCGAATGTGTCCAGATGTGAAAAAAAAAACATTTTTTGAAATTTGCAACATGTGTCATAATGTTTATTATTCATGAAGTAAAAAGGCTGAGAAAAAAAAGATTTTGATAGGACACCCTAATCACCTTTACAATGCAATTGTAGACTAACTAAATGTTGAAGATTTCAAGCATCCATCCTCTTTGTGAAACAAGTGAACATATCATTCCTAAGGCAAAGCAAACAGTTCTTAGTAAACATTTTCTCAAGATGAAACAGTGTAATCACATGGCACAGTGTAATTACATGGCATAGCATAATCATATGGCAGAGTGTCATCACACAGCACAGTGTAATTAAATGGCACCTTGTAATCACATGACACAGTGTAATCACTAGCACAGTGTAATCACATGTTCTTAGAAGACTTGACAAGGATTTGAGATGAAATTGGTCATTGACAACATGGAAAAATTAAGAGGAGAAGGAAATTATTGTGTGGTCAAATGGCATCTGTTGTCTAAAAATATATTGCTTGCAAAAAATTTGAGATACAAATGAGTGTGACATCACAGATCTAAGCTTTCATAATCTTATGCTCTATATATCACAAGACTAGCAGCATCAGAACAGAAACAAAAGTAAACAATCTTTTATCAAGTGATAAATTGCTCAACAAAAAACAACAACATGATAGCACAACTCTAAGATGACCCCAGAAGACTAGTACATTGGCTTCTCTTTCTCCCACAGATCTAGAATATTTTGGTCCATATCAACATTTGGAAATCTGTCCACAAAAGATTGGATAAGGCCACTAGCAGAACAGTCATAGGATTTCTGTTTCACTTCTCCATCTGTAGGAAAAAAAAACTTTAGTTAAATGCTCCAGAACAAAAATACATATCCTTCAATTTTCTCTAGATGAGATGCATTTTAAGTGCTATGATAAAAATTAGTCGCCAATAGAGCAGTTAGTAAAGTCTCAGGCTTTCACAAGTAAGAGGTGCACAGTCAAGTTCAATCGTGAGAGTGCAGTGTGCTTGGGGCAAGTTTAGAGGCCTTCTGCAACTACTGACATTAAAGGCTCTTTTGTAATGGGAGAGTTATACAGGGCATGTATACAGACTGTCATGCTATACAGCTGTGAGATCTTGTATGCTTAACTTAAACATGGGCAATGACGTCACTAAAATGAGATGACCATGATCCGCTGGATGTGCTACGCCAATCCAAAAGACAGAGGAGGCTCAGTGTCACATTAATGATTGAGTTGAGTTGATGCGCCACATACAATTACGCTGGTTTGGCCACATTGCAAGAAAGAAAGAAAGCAGTGGGTTGAAGGTGGTGCAAGACTTGTTGATCCCAGATGACCTTGTCATAGCCCAAAGTCCTAGAGAGAGGTTATTGCGGAAGATCTTGAGGCTAAGGGTTTAGCACCAGAGCTTGCCCTGAATCGGGACACATGAAGAAGTGCCATTTCTGGGTGAAAAGTCTAACCCATGCTACATCAAAACAGACTATAAATTGATGATGGTGATGAGAAAGGCCACAACACAGAGAGTTAAAAAACAACTGATTAAATACTACAACTAGTATGTGTATTTCAAATGTAAAAATAATGATTACAATTTGAATTTCATACAGCATACATCGTGAGCGTTTTTAGATCTGTACTATCATAGAAAAGGGTAAGGGATAGACCTCACTATATAGCCAAATTTTTTAAATCTGTAAACCCTATAAAAAATGACATTGTTATATCAATGCCCTCGTTCAAATTGAGACAGAAAATTTGATGAAGCAAGGTCATAATTATCCAATCATAGCCTAAAACTTTATTCATATTTTGCGTTTTCATAGAGCAATAAAACTTTATCAAAGTGGTTCTTAACTATTTTTGGAGAATAACAATTGTGACCTAATATGGGCAATCACTTACTTTAGATTAATTATTCAGACCAGAAACCCCTAGAATACACTTTTCTGGTTATCAGCTAATGCTTAATCTTACTTTGAGGTCTTAAAAATGTTGATTATTACACAGAACAGAACACTGTTCTGTCCCCCTACGTTTATGCATTGAGTAAAGCTTTACGCCTTTCTTTTCAAATAACTTTCATCAAATAAAGTTGAAATCATAATTCTACTAAATATTGGACATCAACAAAAATAGAATTGAACAAAAAGGTTAATAACAATTAATTAATAAAACCAGATTTGTAGAAAATTAAAGCAGTTTTTATCATCACAAACAAAGTGAAGTCTGGCTAAGTTATACCTTTTGCCAATCTCAATGTGGTTTGGTAATCTTAATATCTACTGTAGTGCATAATCATACTACTACTATATCATTAACATATAAAAGGTGTAAACAGAATCATGGAATCTTATCTGCAACGTTCTTAGCAAAGACAGTAACATAAATGGAATTGATTGTGTTTTTAAAAGAACAAAATTGATGTCATCCATTTATCTGTAAGGACATACGGCAAGAAATTGAACTTAATCCTTTATCTGTAAGGCCAAAAGGTAAAAACTCACCCTCAACATAAGTATGATGCTGCACAAAGAGTTTGCGTGGTTGCTTGCGAGCCATAACAATGTTGCGTAAACTCAAGAAGTGTGGTTCTGAAGAGTCATTGACGTCTGAATAACGCATGTACATCTCTCTACCAGCTTCCACATCAGCTGTTGCTTTGTAAACCTGTTTTAGAAATAAAAAAGATAAGAGTTAAAATGATCAAGTTCACCTCAAACTGATGACAATTAAATACTATGTATCAGGCTACCAACCATTTGATATTGAGATATTCTAGCACATGAGAAGTCTGCTCAAATTGCAACGACAAAACATGCAAGGTTTACCAAGCATCATTTTTTAGACCCAGTGCGTACATCAATGAAAAACTACTTCGACTACCTGGCAAAAAAATTACACACCATTCAATGCTTTAATGTTTAACCTTCCTTTTCATTATGTGTTATGTATATAATATGTATATGATAATAAACTCCTCTTATCTATTTCTTTTTAGCTAATTCAGAACTCATCAAGCATAGGATATGATAGGCAAAGAATACAGTAGTATACTTCTTATGAATTACCTGAAGTTTACACAAGAAGTTTCCAATGGCTGGTTTTCCAACAGATAAAATCTTAGCACGGTTCAAAACAACTTGAAGATCTGGTTTTCCATCATCACCAATGATTTTCTCAATGTTCACAAGCCCTTGACCTGCTTCCAAAAGCACTTTCAGAATCACAAATCTAGCATTCATGTGAGCCTTGACACAAACAAAACAAGAACAAAAAGTTAGATGTATGTCAATTGCAATTAATTAGCAAAAGAGAAAAGTAGCTTACAGAAGTTACCAAGCATTTATTTTCAAAACTTAAGATGTACATCAAAACCATATCAAATTTCCATGTTTCCAATATCATTTAAATATAAAGAGATTCAAAACTTATTGACAAACACCTATGAAGATAGCATTGTGAAATCAGGATAGCTACACAAACAAATGTTAATCCTCTGCTCTGTCTGTCTCCTTTTTTTTTAATTGCCCCTTGAATGTAATCTGAGAATGCCATAGTAAAACTGTTTTAAGTATCCGAGTGCTTTACTTTGGATATCAAGTCACAGTAAAATAGTCAGATTATCCAATGCCTTGCATACATTTTTGAATGCTTATATTCAGGGCCTCGTTCACTTAATTAGTGTTTTTTTTAAAAATAAGAGCTCAGAACTGTAAAGGAACTAAGCATCCTTAATGATATCATCAAACCTAAACAGGTCAACATTTCAAATTCAGTGTATCTGCCATCTTCCATATAAACTGTTGCTTTTTACACCTGGTTTAGAAATAAATAAGTGTAAATTCAGTGTATCTGCCATTTTAACCTGAATAATGCCTTGCTTGACTTGCTTAAACAGACAATTTGGGGAAAAGATGACACTAAATATACACCTGGGCAATTCCATGGCACAACATATGTGACTGACTTTTTAGCAGCCTGAAACCCTGGGTAAGCACCTGGGGTAGCCTGAAGTGTGGGCAGACAGCGGATTAGAAACAGTCTCCAAATTGCCCAGTCTCTGAACCACTTAATTTGGAATAGTCCTACTGCTAGTAGCCTCACCTGACGCCAAGTTGATGTTGCTGGTGAGTAAAACTCCAGCGCCAGAAGCCCTGCCCTCACCATGTTCAACCAGTTAATGTATATAATGTCATCAGCATCATCTCCTGTATGGCCAAATATTCTGATGACAAAAATAGAGGCTATCAAAAAATAAATCAATAAGCATAGCTGCCTGCCAAGTTTTGAAAACCAAAATATGATTTTTTTTATGTAAATCATTACATAATATGACTTTTAAATAAAAATGTATAATCAAGATGAGGACTAAATCCATTTTTAAGGAACACTTGGCAGCTGTGAATAAGTAACCACATTTTGCGCCATATATTAAAATCAAGCCCATGTTACAATTCTATATCAAGAGGTATAGGGCATAAAACAGCTTGGTTGCATAGGAGATTCAGGTTGATTTAAACATCAGTACTATTGAGACTGCAACTGCATCAGACAAATTGTGATGCTTTTCTCATTACAAGAATCTAGCAAGAAGACAGTAAAAAGTGAAAACAAAGTAATTCTGATTACCGAGTTCTGTGCTCAATTGCATCATAATAAGCGACTGCGCATGCAGAACCTCTCGAAGTTCAAAGCAGTGCCGTCCCACAACCGCTACATATTTCACACCATATTCAATTTGATGTGGATTTTGATACCTTAAAGAATGCATATTGGACGATAAATTTCCTCGCATCTCTCACATTTTGATTCCAGACTGTATAAACTTCACAATATTTTTTTTGCCTTGGACAAATTTACTCTGAAGTAATTTTCAATCATTAAATTATTCAACACTTAATGCATTGGACAAATTGCTTGTTAGTGAAAGTTTGTTGATAGTTGACTATAAAACTGTGCTTATTCCTTGACGAAAACCTTCGTACAGTTTCCCCTAGGACAGCCTGTACATCACATGATTTTCTAGAAAAGCAATCAACGTACACCCTGTACAAAATGTTGCAAACAAAAATTGACATAACCTATCAAAAGATGAACTCACTTCAAAACATCTGACAACAAGCAAAGATAGATGCCCACACACTCAGCACGACATTCCTCATATGTTGATGCAATGGTTGAGAATTTTGAGTCCCATGTTTCACCAGCTTTGTACCATTTGTCAATCTGGGAATAACAAACATAACAATAATGCTTTAAATGGCAAAAAAGTACAGAGAAATCATCTTTTGCTTATCAATTAAGTTATTGAATGTCACTAGCCAAATCCTAAAAATCTTATTAGAACTAAAGTGTTTAACTAAATATTTTTAGATTTAAACGTATCCTTCTGATTTTTATAAAGATATCATTTAAAATGGTTTAATCCTTTGTGTTCAAGATAATTTTTAACAATATTGAATTTGAAAATCTTGTTTCAAAGTTATAAATCTTGACTTGACATGATAAACAGTTGAAATATTGTTTTAAGATAACATAGAAGCAATCTGCGTTGACATAGGAAATAATTTACCTTTTTCCCTGTAATTGGACAATTGACAGCAGCTTCGTCAAAGTTGAACTTTCCTGGACTGTCCTGTTGTTGAAAAAGGATAAAAAAAAAATGAACTGCTTGAAAAATAAACATTAAAACATCTTCTACAGTACATGCCTCAAGAACATATGAACATCGAAAAAAGTGGTAAAACATATAACTCAAAAAACCCATAGAAAGAAACTCAAAAAGAACAAAAGAATCACTGCTAAACTCAAATCCTGTACTTGAACTCATTGCAGCTTCAATCAAGCTGGAAATTGACTTGTTTTGTTTTTTGGATTCTCATTTGGCACTCCCTATTGAGTTTTTCAATCACTTGTAGAATACTGCCTTGGTATCTACTTGAACTCTCTAATTTGTTTATTGATGCTGTCATCTAGAAAACGATTTTATGAGTTATGCAGTTAAAAAAACTCACCTCTCTAAGGAGTTTCCCACTGCCATGTCCTAAGAGTTCATGAAGACCAACCTGCACTTCAAAAGAGGCAATTTTGTACTTGGTATACAGCTCCTGTAAACAAAAAACATTTGCAATACAGATCAACACTATGTAAAGTATATAAGAAAAAATGTTATTTGTTGTGTTGATTCTTAAGAGTTTTATCTTAAAAAAGCATAGGAGTAGGAGAAAACCTAGAGTGAGACGGCAAATGACATAATTTTTTAATTTTTTATTAACTTATGTTTTTTCCTCATAAATTACAGCCTTAGATTTCGTAAGAATTAAATGCCATGATGAATGTTAAGTTCCTTTTAAAAATAAAACCACACAAAATACAACAACACTAAAAACATATTTCATTAGAAGTTATATTCTACTTTATCATATTTCAAAAAAATTATCAAAGAAATCAATGTTATCAGATTCTATGGTCTAACTTTAGACTGCAACGATTACTTTGATGTTTTTTAATACTTGAATAAACCCTTGGAAAGTGAGCGATAAGCTTACCATATCTTCAGGTTTAAGGAATGTGATTTTGCTGTCCTTGTATCCAGATGTCAACACATTGCCAAGAGACACATTTTTGAAGCCCTCAGATTGACGGATATCATCATCTATATGAATAAATCAATCATTAATATCAACTCACATTATCTGAGAGTAAAACTTATTTTATCTACTGAAAATGTTTTCAAAAACATCTTTTACCTAGACATGCTATAATCGAGTGTTGCCCTAATTGTACTGTTGTCAAAAGAGGGAAGATACTCTTTTCTTTTGCTTAAATACTGTAATTACATATTTTTTGCGTAAGAATATATTTTGAGATGTGGATCTAACAATTCCGGAAAAATAAGTTCAACTAGTATTTATCTTTAACTTTGGACAACTAGTATAAATTTAACTTTTTTCGACAAGACCTTTGGAACACAAACAGTTCTAAATGGAGAAATACTCCAGGAGAGTAGTTTTTTAATGTCCATCACTCTGAGCGTATATTTGACCTACATAATTCCATGCCTACATATTTTGTTTTTTGGAGAAAATCTATGTGCTGCATTGGTTGTCAAAGATGGTTGAAAAGATGAGTGCAACTGGTTAAAGAGATTCCAAAAAATGGAAGTGCCCGGTTGCCTAGGCAAGGGCCGTCCTCCCAAGTCATGGAGTGAGTCCTTAAGAGAAGATTTTAAGACCAAACGCCTTAATCCTGAGATGGTACAGGACCGTCGCGCCTGGCGTAGAGCTATTGCATTGTAGAAAGTCAAACCCACGTAGCTCGAATGTCATATGACTACGAATATGGACAACGACTATAAATGATGATGATGATGATTAGATTTAGGGTTTTTAATTACTTCTGTGTTATTATAATAGTTAATATAAAATTAGCATGACTGATGTCAACTATATAGGAGCATGTTTAATGCGCGCGGGTGGCTCAAATTTTGTTCGTTTGGTTATGGTTTTACTGTCTGGAGCGAGAAGAATTTTGAGGTCTGGAGCAATAAATTTTAAGAGCTTGTACCAAAAAAGTATATGGTCTTGAGCTGGAGCCGAAAAACTTTGCTTGGGCTCCACAACCATGATGAACAGTCTAAGCATTGAGTTTCAAGCATGCTTGAAGTTTTGACAAAGCTTTCTGATTGCCTAATGCAGAGATTCCATATCCAGTTATTCCATACTTCCCCTGATAAAGCGTTAATCTGCTTAAATCCCGATTCTTCGGAGAAATTCGCGAAAATCCGTAAAAAACGCTTTTTACGTTATTTTCATAATCAAGGGAAATAACTTAGTGAAAATATTCTATTAAACAAAACTTTGGTTACATCCCTTACTTAAGATTGCCTCCCAGAAGAAATCTTTAAAAAGGAAAATATCTATATGAAAATAATCTACAGACACATACAAATTGTTACATCCCTTTATTTAATAAGAACTATTTCCCTGTAGCATAGTGAGGAAACGTACAATTCCAATTGCGGGTGTGAAAATGTCAATATGTCAACGAACTTAAAACAACTTACACATTTAGACGCCCTTATGATACAATCTTAATTATTTAATAACAACATCAATAACAATATATTATATTATGACATTCCAATCTTTCCCTTTTGAAACTGGTACTTTATCCGCCACAGTCCTTCTCTTTATGTGGCATGTCCAAGGTACTTCATTCATGAGCCTATTTTCTTTGTATGGTCCCACACAGCAGACAAATATGGCCATGTGGCAAGGGAAGATGAGTGCAACTGGCTAAAGAGAGTCCAAAGAATGGAAGTGCCCGGTTGCCTAGGCAAGGGCCATCCTCCTAAGTCATGGAGTGAGTCCTTAAGAGCCAGGGGACATGGGGGAATCATCCCCCCCCCCATTAGATCAAAAATGCTCTAGATTTTCACAATTTATTACCTAT